>JARQZK010003888.1:0-37683 GCA_030704885.1 Cynegetis impunctata
ATGTCATTAGTAGAAAGTAGAGTGGAAAATTGCTGATGTATTCTCTGACGAAACAGAGGTTCTTCTTTGGCAGGCAATTCGTTTCCAATATCATTATTCATTTTCTAGACGTCTTTTTTCATTCATCCAGAATCTCTAATATTGCTACGCCATGGAACGGAATGATATCACAAAATATCTTATGAATCTTACGCACAGGAGAGTCAGTCGATTCGATTTGGGGGATTCGTGAAACATTTTCTCGATTCTTGATTAAAAGAACACATTTTGAGGCGTTGAACAAACTTTGTTTAATTATTTTTATTTTTGCTATGTAAAACTGTAATTTTTTAAAAAAAAAAAATTTTCATATTTTGTTATTATAACCTTGAATTCATCTTATATACCTACTTGTTACATTACAGTATTTGCGAGTTCTTATTTTATCACGATATTTTAAATTCAGACAGTTTTTAGTAGATACAAATAAATTTCGATAATCTTTGAGGCTTATTTTCGATCTTGAGGTCTATTGTGCCCCCATCAAATCACTTCTGCGCCATCTACAGATCCCCTTTCACTTCCAGAGTACTATATCTGGAAAGATTTCGAGGACGTTACGTCCTTACTACTACAAGTTTCTTACCCAAATCATTCATTCCGTTGGCTTTCAATGGCGAGGCATTCTGTAACCAATTGAACATGAATATTCTCCTCCTCCTCACAGAATCTACACATGCCAGTTTCTAATAAACCTATCAATATCGAATTTGAGGAAGTCGAGAAGTTCAAATATCTGAGGATTACGATCAGCAATAACGGAAAACGAAGATCAGAACTATTCAGAAAAAATAATGGCAGTTAATAGGGCGTTCCATGCCAATAAGAAACTCTTAAAGAGTAATTTATTAACAAGGGACGCTAAACTCAAAATTTATAACACAATGATAAGACGGGTTATAAGATGTATGGAGCAGAAACGATGAGAATGACAAAAAGAGAAGAGGAGGAATTGAGAATCGTGGAACGAAGAATAATTAGAACAATCCTAGGACTAATAAAAGTTGATGACAATGAATACAGGCAATGGATGAACTATGAAATACTGAGAGAAATGAACGGCGTAGATATAGTGAAACGAATAAACAAGCAAAGGATAGAATGGCTCGGCCATGTATGGAGAAGAGGAGAGGATGCAATGGTCTGCTCAGTGCTGCAGTGGAAACCAGGAGGTAGGAGAAGGCGAGGAAGACCCAGATCTGAGTGGCTGAAGGAACTGGAGAAGAAGTTAAGAACGACAGGCGTCGCTGGATGGAAGAAAAAAGCTGAGGACAGGGCTCTATGGAGGAAAATAAGCGAGAAAATATAGGAATGATGAGGATTGATCCACCCCAGAAAGCGGATCTATATAGAATTTATGCAGCCCAACCCCACATGGGGTGTTTAGCCATTGTTTATTATTATCCTTATCAGATACTTTCTTAGGTGACAATGTCCTGTGAGGAAGCCACTGAGGAGGTTTGATTTGTTCTCACTGAGATCCAGATATTATTTGGATTTGCAGTAACAAAAATTTTTTGGAGTAAACCATCCCTGAAAGATTTCCCCAGACTGTTTCTCTTTCAATTTTCTCCTTTCCGGAAGCTCCTTCTTATAGGAGCATATTCGTATACCACAGAAAGGTTTCGGTTCAGTAAATGGCATTCATGCTCTCTTTCTGGCAAGTGTATTGGCCTCTGTGTTTCCTTTGATCACCGGGTGTTCCGGAACCCAGACTAAAAAGGCCTTGTTATTCTTGCCTATTTAATTGCATTCTCTTTGACTCGACGACATGGAAATTGAGTGCTCTGATAGCAGCTTGACTATCAGAATGGATCGTTGTGTTGGATTTCTGATGGTTTCTGTCTAGGATTATATCCGCACATATTCTGATTGCAAGTATTTCTGTCTGGAAGACACTCGAATAGGAGCCTAACGACACGGTATCTTCACGGTATCTTCCCCATATACTCCAGCGCCAGCTACTTTCGTTGTTTTTTAATCATCTGTGTACTATTTCATGGTATATTATTTGAAAGTTTGGGAGGTGGATTCGTTTTTCAATCCTTCTTTTTTATTTAACAGTTCAATACCTTTGCATGTATATATATATATATATATATATATATATATACAGTGGCGTAGATAGCTTTTTGCGATGGGGGGGATATGACTTGGTGCAAAATTTCATAAGTTTTTCATCTAACATTCTATTTTTCTTGATAAAAATAATCTTACATGTACAAAATGAGCAAAAAAGTTAAATTGAATTGCAAAAAATCAAATTATTTGAATTGGAAAAAATTAATTAAAAGTCAGTGAAAAATTTAATTATATTTAATAGGAATATATACATCAGTGAAAATATTCTTGGGAAAATCAGAGCAGAAAATCTAGTTTTCGGCGTTTTTTGACAATCCATTTATGACTTCGTCAGCTGTGATTCCATTGTAACGATGAATTGCCAGAGCAGCCAAACCTTTCAATAACAAAAAATTGGACAAACATGAGTTTTTAATTTGCAATGGATTTTATATATGCAGAAGGGTCATTACAAGTCCATTTATTTTATCGTGCTCCTTTGAATTGTTTTTATTCGCTTCAAACGTCGAGACCTGCAGCCTAGCTAATATAATGAGCAACCTGATATTCGAAAAAAAAAATTCTAGGCAATCATCCAGCAGAATTTTTAGGCTTAACATCGCCTCTACGAATTAAATATTTCTTTCACACTTTCAACTAACGGGAACAACAGGTGTGGAAGTAAGAAATTTTTGATAAAGCTCGTCAGTTTTGATGAATTTATCAGCTGCTTTGTCAATTTCGTATAAATCATGCTTGAAAAACACCGAAAATCTTTCTAATACATTTAGTCTAGTCAACGCTCGCGAAAATTGTGAAAGTTATAAACAATATCCTGAAAAAAGGGGGTTTGTTTTTTTTGCCAATATGTCAAAAATTAATTGAGATTTTTGAAATCTGAAGAAAGATTCGAAAAGAATAGGAAATTTCCCAAAAGACAGACTCAACTTCCGGAACTGTAGGATCAATATTTTCTTAGAGAGGTAAAATACGATTGAAAACGGGTTATTTGGTTTGGGCAAGTCACAAGCATTAAGGACACTTCAACAATAAACATTATTCGACCATAATAAATATGAAAATTAAGGAATAAAAAAATTCATACAGTTACTAAATCGGTGAATGAGCAGTAATCTGGGGATAATAGCGATTTTTCAAATAGTTATGCAATAGTTAATTAACAATTTTTTAGTACTTGAACATGAAAATTGTGGGTGTGATAACTGTTCACTGTAGATCTGAGATTTTTTTTCATTCTTGGAGCTATTATCATAAGGCTTCAGAGTAAATCCCCGTTGAAAAAATAAAAAAATTTTAATTTTTCAGTTGTTTATTAACAATTTACGTAGTTTTGCAACAACAAAATGAAATTAGTTCTACGATTTTAATGATCCGTTTTCTATTATCGGAAGTTACAAGAAAATGGTTTTTTCAATAATCATCTCCTATTGTTTGAAAAATTGTTATAAACGGCTCAATAATTTTTATTTACTTCAAAATATTATGAGGTAATTAAATTGACAATCGAATCCAAGAGTTAGTCATATTTTGATACCTACTCTACCTCAACAAATATTCGAAATAATAAATATTTATTGAAAATCTTCTATGAGCAGAAGTCACGGTCCTCGAATGTAAACAGGAATTTAATCACTAGGTCGCTAGGACCAAAAAACGTATGTGAAATGTAAAATTTTATTTACGAAGGAAGAAGTCAACCAAAACCTCCTCGCACTTCTCTTTCTAAATTTTATACTACCTACCTATACTATTGAACGAAACTGCTCGTGCTTTAGATATAATACTATACTATTAAACAAAAGCTCGAGCAGTTTTTTTTTAATAGTAGGTACAGTATACAATTTAGAAAGAGAAAAAGTGCGAGGATATTTTGGTGAACTTCTTCCTTTCGAAATAAAAATTTTCCATTAGAGCCATTTGAACTTTTTTAAACACCTTTTCTTGCTCATAGTGACCGATTGAACTACTAATTAACCATTAAATAAAATATGCTCAAAAGTACTAGTAACTCTACCCAAAATTAGAAAAACGATTCAATTTCTTGATTTCCTTTTATGTTAAAATTATGAGTAGATATTTACTTTACATTTGCTCAATCTGTCCATAATTATAGCGAGCGATCATTTCGTGGCTCCTGATTGGTCGGCCTGTTCGAAGCGCGGAAATTGCACAGCCCTCACGAAAACATATCTAGATGATTTTTATATAATTGCACATACATAATATCAAAAGAGATGCTAGTGCTTAGTAAATTTCATGTATACTTAAATACGTAGATACGAGACTTTTATTCAATTCTACATTTTGGTAGGCTCATGGGGGGGGATTGATCCCCTTAATCCCCTCCCCCTATCTACGCCACTGTATATATATATATATATATATATATATATATATATATACATATATATATATATAATATATATATATATATAATATATATATATATATATATATATATATATATATATATATATATATATATATAGGAGAACGGGACATGAGATTATTCTGAAAATTTGGTTTCATGGATGATTGATTTTGCTCTATCGATCTAAATTAATAGTGGCGCTGCGGCGTTGCCGCTTATACTTAAAAGTAGCACCAACTGTGAAATTTCAAATGAGACACCCTATATATTATTCCATTTTTTGCTTCTCTACCATTTTCCAATTGTTTTTGTATGATACTTCCCTATACCTACCTCCAGAGGTTTTCGAGAAATTAAATGATTTCCTTATTAAGGTATTCAGATTCGTAGGATGCTGAAATTTTAGGTGTAGTTTACCAAGTTCCGACGTATTAGGAATTTTTTAAGGACTTTGTTCTCCATTATACAGGGTCCTCCAAATTTTGCGATTTTAACGATAAATACAAAAATAGTGAAAAGTGCATTTTTTCGAATGTGATACCCGGTATATTATTGAATATCTCGAAAGGAAATTGAAATCTCTTTCAAATGATGTATCATGTTCCTATACCTAAAATGTCAGATTTCCGAAATAAAAGCAAGTTTCTATGAAAATCGGAATATTTAGCCTTATTTTGTATTAGGTAGCTATGAAATGTCAAGAAAGATGTCATTATGAAATTTTGACAATAAGTCCATCAACAATGAAACGTTCGCGCGTTCATTAACGAAAATTTGATTTGAAAACAATCAAAATGGAAGGCATTAACTATTCTCATTAAGTTTTGATGAAGTTATTTATTGTACATGGTCAATTTGACCAAATAATAGCAAGAACATGCAGAAAATCCAATGAAATGTATACCTATTGACAACCAATAAACGACAGAAAATTTGTACGTTTACAAAATAATTTTATCTGGATGGGGTACCAGCTCATCGCACTGGCGAAGTAACAACTGAGTTGTTCCAAATGTTCGATGATCGCTAGTTTAGACGTTTAGGACTATGGAATTGGCCTGCGAAATCACCCGACCTAACGCCAATTGATTTTTACTTGTGGGGTACTTTGAAAAGAAAAGTTTACATTACATCAGTAGCCAGTAAACAAGACCTGCGCCAACGAGTGATCAATTCCATCGAGGAGCTAAATGCCAATGAGATAAGGAGGGCCACAAATCATTCAACAAGTATCCGCATTTTGAAATGTTTGGAAACCAACGGCAGTCATAGTCATAATAAGAACACTTATTATGATCGTTTTCTTAACTTGAATACTTATGTCATTGTATTAACATGATTTATTCCCGTTATACCGTTTTGTTATTTGTTATTTTAGGTAATGCTTTTTTTTATTAGTTTAGTAAATTTCGTTTCGCTTTCAGTATTGACCCATAAGTGATAAAATTATTTTGTAAACGTACAAATTTTCTCTCGTTCGTTGGTTGTGAATAGAGATACATTTCATTGAATCTTCTGCATGTTATTGCTATTATTTGGTCACATTGACCATGTACATTAAATAACTTCATCAAAACCTCATGAGAATAGTTATTGCCTTCCATTTTGATTGTTTTCGAATCAAATTTTCGTTAATAAACGCGCGAACGTTTTATTGTTGATGGACAAATTGTCAAATTTGCATAATGACATCTTTCTTGACATTTCATAGCTACCTAATACAAAATATGGCTAAATAATCTTATTTTTATAGAAACTTGCTTTTCTTTCGGAAACCTGACGTTTTAGGTATAGGAACATGATATATCATTTGAAAGAGATTTCAATTTTCTTTCGAGATATTCAATAATATACAGGGTATTACATTTGAAAAAATGCTCTTTTTACTATTTTTGCATTTATCGTTAAAATCGCAAATTTTGGAGGACCCTGTATAATGGAGAACAAAGTCCTTAGAAAATTACTAATACGTCGAAACTTGGTAAACTACACCTGAAATTTCAGCATCCTACGAATCTGAATACCTTAGTACTGAACATTTAATTGAAGCTATGTTTTGCACAAAAAAATAAGGAAATCATTCAATTTCTTGAAAACCTCTGGAGATAGGTATAGGGAAGTATCATACAAAAACAATTGGAAAATGATAGAGAAGCAAAAGATGGAATAATAAATAGGGTGTCTCATTTGAAATTTCACAGTTGCTGCTACTTTTTAGTATAAGCGGCAACGCCGCAGCGCCACTATTATTTTAGATCGATAGAGCAAAATCAATCATCCATGAAACCAAATTTTCAGAATAATCTCATGTCCCGTTCTCCGCAAACGTCTAACCTACCATCCACCGTGAGTGACCCTGTATATATATATATATATATATATATATATATATATATATATATATATATATATATATATATATATATCGTTCCAATTGAAGAAAAGTTATATTTCAAGGAGCTGTATGATGTTAATTCGAAATACGAATTTTTTAAACTTAAAATTATTGGAACGAAGTTCCTTACGGCAGGCTTCGAGGAGATAGGGATTTCACTGCGGGACCAAACTAAAAATAATGTGAAACTAAAACTGTAACGATAAAACCGTAAGAAGGTGGCTTACACAAGGGAGTAGCGTGTAATACCTTTCTCGTTCTTCCCCTTTCTTTCCGTTCTCTCATCCCTTCTCTTTCTGATCCCACCCAATCGGCAATGCATAGTATATACTCATGAATTCATGTACAAGCAACTCGAAAACGTCGCGGGACGCCTGGCAGATGTGAAACATCGAAATAATTTAGTATCAGTTTTATGCATGAAAGAACATATTACGATAGGAACTAGATATGGCATTATGAAAAGATAAAGCTTGACAAATTTGTACCATAAAATAATGACTACGTATTGTAGATTTATATTCAATTATATAGCGTGGCGATACGTTACCCTATCGTTATATACACTCTTGCGTCTATATTTTACATTGCATTGACGACCGAGTGGTCTGAGTACTGAACTCAGGTGCCGTATTTCTAGGTTCGAATCCCAGAGGTGACACCTATCTTTTTTCATCAGAGCTCTCAGCCCTACATTTAAATATTAATTATTTCAACTTGGATTAGTATAAGTTATCACTTTTGTCGTGCGGCGCGATACGCACATGTTTCATTTTCGCAAATTGTGGTCCTTCTATATTATTCGAAGGAACTTCGTTCCTACCTGGTGTCCCATGATACCGTTTCTTTTTTTTGGATTATTTTACCTTCTTAATATATTTAAACACTTGAAGTTACACGATATAATGACTGCTTTTTCGGTTGCATGATAAGCTACTAGAGATACCTACTAATAGATTTCCGTCACTACAATGTTCGTCTCTTTTTAATTAAACTTTAATGTTCTTTTGAAAAAAAAACCTATTCAACAAATTTAAAAGCTCTCGTTCTTTTGGTTAAACTTTAAAAGAGATTGCATTCGTATACATGGAATTAACGAGCAGATTTCACCCATTTCAGTGAACTAAGAAGTCCTCCGTTATTCACCGAGAGATGCTTTCAAACTTAGATTTTCTACTTGGGACGGAAGTTCTATCCCATACGGATTCCAATTATATTGATGAAATGCCTGCTTCAGGAAATAAATAGCAAATTCCTCGGAAACAGTCTGGACATAATGAGGATATCGAGAATTGAATTAGTGAATCTTCAATTCGTTAAGAATTTATCGAACATTTTTGTTTGTTACACTTTACGCAACTTTACTACCAGGATGAAATCCAGATAATGGAGACAAACGCTTTGATATTTTGGTTAAAAAGTAATGAAATTTTTATTATAAATTGAGGAGATGGCAGAAAATATATATATAAGTGTATTTTCAGAGGTTTTAGATGTGAGTAAAGCTCGGAATTCAGTGAGAACGCATCAAATCTCTATACATAAATATATGAAACTTGAAAAAAAAATAAAATCATTAGAACGCTTCTCCAATACCCACTGACTTATGTACATACAAATTTTTAACGAACTCAAATTTAAGAGACATGCACTACAAATCTAAACTTCATACCCCTTTCACAAAGCCCAATAGAGCCGAATTTCCAAGAAATTGTTTGTTCATAACTAAAATTCTTATCTTTTGCCACTGAATTGAGAAATTTTTGACACTCCCTATCTGCAGTTTGCTCATAACAAAAATATTTATAAAATCGCCAAAACGTTGATGGTTCTGTTCAGGCTCGAAAGACAAGATACTTGAGTTCATTTGGTGAGGCAGACGACTTCCAGCATACCGAAAGTGCAAAAATAGAATCAGAATATACCTTTATATATTCATCTATATATATAAATATATATATATATATATATATATATATATATATATATATATATATATATATATATATATATATATATATATATATATATATATATATATATATATATATATATATATATATATATGTATATATTTATATATATATGTATATATATATATATATATATATATATATATATATATATATATATATATATATATATATACAGTGGCGTAGATAGGGGGGGATCAAGGGGATCAATCCCCCCCCTTGAGCCTACGATGATTATAAGAACTGAATTGAAGTCTTCGTATCTATGTACGTATTTAAGAACCTTTACATGAAATTTACTAAGCACTAGGACCTCTTCTGCTATATTGTATGTGCAATTATAAAAAAAAATCACCTAGATATGTATTTCTGACGGCGTGCAATTGTATAATTTCCGCGCTTCGAACAGGCCGACCAATCAGGAATGGACATAATTTTAATATCATAAAGTAACTAGTAGTTTTGAGCATATTTTATTCAATGTTGATTTAGTAAGTTTAATCGGAACCTATGAGCAAAAAAGTGTTTAAAAAGTTCAAATGGCTCTAATGGAAAATTTTGAAAGGAAGAAGTCGATCAAAATCTCCACGCACTTCTCTTTCTAAATTATATACTATACTTACTATTAAACAAAAGTGCTCGAGCTTTTGTTTAATAGTGTAGTATTATATCTAAAGCAGTTTTGTCCAATAGTATAGGTAGTATAAAATTAGAAAAATTTTCTTCGTACATAAAATTTTCTATTTCAGCTATTTAAGCTCTTTCAAACCCTTTTTTTTGTCCTAGTGGCCGATTAAATTTCTGTTTACATTCGAGGAGCGTGACTTCTGCTCATAGAGGATTTTCAATCAATATTTAATATTTAGAATATTTTTTAATGTAGAGTAGGTATCGAAATATGAGCTCTTTGAAAAATAGAACTAAATTTTGGATTTGATGGTCAATTTAATTACTCCATAATATTTTGAAGTTAATAAAAATTTTCGTGTTAGTAAAAATTTTCTTGTGATGGCTGGACTTCTACATCATGAATCTTGGAGAAAGATTTACTAATCATGAGAATACAGTCTAGTTTACAAGCGCTTTTGTGTTCAACTTTTTTCATCAAGTCTCGGAAGAATATGAGCAAATAGCATGTAGATAGTTCTTAAAAAAAATTGAGTTCCGTTCGCGAAAATTGTAAAAGTGATAAAAAATTTACTGAAAAAAACAGTTTGTTTTTTCAAATGCCTCAAAAACTAATAGATATTTTGATATCTAAATGAAGATACAAAAAGAGGAGGACATTTCCTATAAGAAATTTTTAACTCCCGAAACTGTAGGATAAATATTTATAATTTTCTCAGAGGGGTAAAAATACTGCCAAAAACAGGTAATCCGGCTTGCGAAAGTCACGCCCATTTGGGACACTTCAACAAAAAACATTATTGAACTATATTAAATATGGAAATTAAGGAATGAAAAATTTCCGGTTCTTACTGGATAGGTAAATGAACAATAATCCAGCAATAACAAATTTTTATCGCTATTTTTCGCGCATTAGTTATATGCAATAAATTTTTGCCGCTTGAACAAGAACATTGCAAGTGTGTTAACTGTTAAACTATAAATCTGATATTTTTTTCCTTTCTTGGAGTTTTAGTTTCGAAAGACCTCAGAATAGATTCCCGTTAAAAAATTCGATTTTTTTCCCTGATTCTCTTATGAACAACGCATTTAATTATAACAATTTTTTGAACAGAAGTAGATGAACATTGAAAACAACAATTTCCGTGTCGCTTGTGATATTAAAAAAAGGACCATTAAATTCATAAAAATAATTTCTTTTTGATTTTGCAAAACTACGTAAATTGTTGATGAAAAATTGAAATTTTTTATTTTTTCAACACGGATTTACTTCAAAAGGTCCAAGAATGAAAAAATATCAGATCTATACATGAACAGTTATCACAATCTTCATGTTCAAGCACCAAAAAATTGAAAATTAACTATTGCATAATTAATAGCAACTTTTCATATTTCATATGGTTGAATAATTTTTATTGTTGAAGTGCCCTAAATGAGCGTGACTTGCCGAAACGAAGTTACCCCTTTTCAGCCGTATTTTTACCTCTCTGAGAAAATTATGAATATTGATTCTACAGTTCCGGAAGTTGAGTTTTTCTTTCACAATTTTCGCTTGCGAATTTTCAATTTTCCCAAAAAACATCTACATGCTACAAATATAATAACAATTTCGTTTAATTTTCCGAAACTGCTGAAAAAATCTGAACAAAAAAGCACTTTTTAACTAGACTATTTTTATTAACTCCAGGGACTTACAAATTAACGCCGGTTCCGAACGGCCAATGGGCTTGTAAACTATGTACATTACCCAACCGATTATTTTTTGAACCACTAAATTCCGGAGATATACTACACTCAAGACCAAGGTGGGACTCGAACCCACAATCCTCTGTTTACAAGCGATACACCTAACCGCTGGGCTACCGAGGTCTCCTTGACTAGACTAAATACATTAAAAAGATTTTCGGTGTTTTTCAAGCATGATTTATACGAAGTTGACAAAGCAGCTGATAAATTCATCAGAAGTAACATGTTTTATCAGAAATTTTTTTACTGCCACAGCTGCTGTTCTCGTTAGTTGAAAGTGTGGAAGAGATATTTAATTCGTCAAGGGCGATATCAAAGTAAAAATTTTTTTTTTACTTGTTTTGTACTACATGAAAGATTATTTTTATCAACAAATAAAACTTTAGACGAAAAAAATAGAATTTTACACCAAATCATATATATAAAAATAATTAAATTGGAAACATCACAAATATTACAGTTGTACAATACAACTTCAAAACAAACATATTAAACATCCAAGTTGTTTGAACGACGACAAATAATAATAAAAATGATAAAATACATCATAATCAACCTCACCAGTTCACATCTAGTAGGAGCCCATGTCAATTTTGAAAAATTCTTGTACAGAATACAAGGTATTATTTGATAACATCTTCCTCACCCTACACTTAAAATTCTTTAGTGGCAAAGATCTCAATCTTGACGACAGTTTGTTATAAAATTTCGGTGCCACATAGTCTGGCCCACCCTGTGACCTACTCAGTCTCACAAAAGGAACATGTATGTTGTCACTTGATCTAGTGTTGTAGTCATGAATGTCATTTTTTAACTGAAACCTCGACAGATGCTTATGAACATTAATCAAACATTCAAAAATAAATAAACTTGGTAAGGTGAGAATATCTAACTTTTTAAAAGAACCACGACAACAGTCTCCATATTTTAAGCCATTAATAATTCTAATTGCCCTTCTTTGAAGTCTAAAAATCCTTTCAGAATTACTAGACCCCCCAGGCTACAAGACCATATTTATTGTGTGATTCACAAAGTGCAAAATAGGAAATTGTCAAGACACAAAGTAGGACAGACTACGAAGAACATACACACTCCTAGCAAGTCTCACAGACAACTGTGAAATATGCTCGCCCCAGGTGAGCCCAGAGTCGAGATACACTCCCAGAAATTTTACACAAGAGTCATCAGAGCTCCTCAAGCCAAAATTGACCCTCACAGTCTTCTCAGCATTTAAGCTGAGACAATTTCCCGAAAACCAAACAGAAGCCGCCGACTGAGCGTCATCGTAATACTGATCAATCAGGTTAGCATCACAACACCTGACAGATACAGTGGAATCATCAGCAAAAAGAACACATTTGTAATTCTTCATGAAGTCAGGAAAATCATGTACATATATTAAAAATAACAATGGACCCAAAATGGATCCTTGTGGAACTCCAATGCTAACAACCTCACCATGTGACCATTTATGATTATAAAAAACATGCTGATATCTATCTTCAAGAAACGACCTATCATCCCAATACTGACACCATCACAACCATATGCAAAGGTATAGTCTTGCACATTTTTAAGCAATCGGGGACAACCCCCTCCTTGATACAGTTGTTAATAAGAGTGATGAGTGGTTCAACAATTTTTTAGTTTAGTTTAGTTTAGTTTAGTTTATTTCATGTTAAGAAGAATACATTTGCACTATACACACGTCATCAAGATATACAAAATTCAAAATTCAATTAACTTACATATAGACATTCACATGACACTAATGACTCACTTGAAAACACTAATGACTCACTTGAATAAAACACACCGGAGATCAAAATTTGCACTCGATACGTGCCCCCACATAAGTACAGCATATGAGAGCCGTGCATGAAAGGTTGCAAAATAAGCTGTTCTTAGTACCTTATCGCAGACGACGCAGCAAATACAGGTTTTTGTTCAGCCCGGAGGCTAGAGATTCAGTATGTTTTCCCCATTGTGCCTTTCGATCAACAAGAACCCCAAGGAACCTAGTCTGAGATACATGATCATTCAGAGTGCCAATCTCGCTCAATGCAAATATCATTTTTTGTGTCTTCGCCTAATTCGAAAGCAATCTATTAGAATTGAACCATCCTTCAGCCTTTTCTTTTGCCTCCAAGGAACCCAATAATGAAGCCCCCAGAGTTTCTGCCACAACGGAAATTGTTGTGTCGTCGGCAGAAAGAGTGTAATTAGACTTTTGGTCCCTCAATGGCAGATCATTCATATATATGAGGAAGAGTATTGGCCCCAAAATGGATCCCTGAGGCACCCCAATTTTTATCTCCTGCTCCGCCGACGCCATCCCATTGTACCGCACAGTCTGATACCTTTCTGCAAGATATGACCTCAGAAGTAGAAGGCTACCACCACTGAATCCATATGCCTTCAGCTTACGCAGAAGGATCCCATGATCAACACAGTCGAAAGACTTTCTGAGGTCACAAAACAAAACTGTGTCGTAGCAACGCCTATCGAAAGCATCCATAACATCAGACATGAGATTAAGAATTCCTGAAACTGTGCTCCTATTTCTCCTAAAACCAAACTGTACTTCACTGAAAAGGTTATTCACCTCAAAAAAATTTATTATTTGTTTAGACATGCACTTTTCAAAAATTTTTGACAGTATGGGAAGCAGTGATATTGGTCTATAGTTCTCTGCGTTTTCAGGATTTCCCTTCATAAACAGAGGAACCACAACTGCTCTCTTCATAGACTCTGGAAATGTACCCTCCTTAATACAGAAGTTTATCAGTTTTGTGAGAAGCAGAATCAAATTCTGTACTGATTTGATAACCTTCACACTGAAACCATATATGTCGCGGCTGTTCTTGTTTTTAAGTTGTTTTATAATATCACGTACTTCAATGAAACCCACCCCTGAAAAGGCAAAAGAATCCCGGACATCAACATTCCTAAGATTATCCAAAGGATCAATATCAGATTCCGGCATATCATGCACAAGTTTGTTGGCAATTCCCAAGAAGTATTTATTGAAATCATCAGAACTGAGGTTATTCGATGCAACATTTCTTTTTTTGTTCACGTTTTCATTAATAATCTGCCACATGCTCCCTACAATATTATTAATATTTTTTTTTAACAAAGTAAATGACAAATCATAAAAATCATATATACATATATATATATATATATATATATATATATATATATATATATATATATATATATATATATATAATATATATATATATATTATATATATATATATATATATATATATATATATATGCATTATATATATATATATATATATATATATATATATATATATATATATATATATATATATATATATATATATATAATATATATATATATATATATATATATATATATATATATATATAAATATATATATATATATATATATACATATATATATATATATATATATATATATATATATACAGTGGCGTATCCAGAGATTTTGGCGGGTGGAGTTTATAAGATTTGACCTGTAACTTTAGGGTGTAAGCCTATTGCAGAAAAAAAATTTCGTGTATATTTTTAAGCATATTGTCTTAAATATTTTACAAACGCATAACATTTTTACACTATTCTGACAAAATTAATTAATTCTTAGGACCAATTAGGAGGAAATTTCTCTAATTTTCTCCTCCCGTAGATGCGCTACTGATATATATTCATATATATATATATATATATATATATATATATATATATATATTTATATATATATATATATATATATATATATATATATATATATATATATATATATATATATATATATATATCTATATATATATATATATATATATATATATATATATATATATATATATATATATATATATATATATATTTATATTTTTATATATATATATATATATATATATATATCCGTTGACTTTTTTATTACACTGCAATAGTCAATTAGTCTCCTAGAAAATTTGATTTCAAGGTCGAAATGTGATTTTATTGGACTACATTACCCGAATATCTTTAATAAATGCCTGAAAGAAACTGAAGAAGCTCCATAAATAAAATATTCTTCAACTTTCAAGTTTTCACTCGAATGAAGATAGCAACAGATATAATTGAATAGAATCTCGAAATGAAGTAAACAAAGCACCCCAAAGTTATGGAGTTGATGCCGTTGCGACAAAATTCGTATGATATACGTACGTCCTATGCTAAAAACGGAGGAATGATATATATTACATTCTTTTATTATTTGGAATGGCTCAAAATCGTAATTTTTGCCAGAAATGTTGGCTTTCTATCTGAGTTATCGTCGGTTGAATATTCGGAAAAAAAGTATGTATTTCGCAATTTCCGAGCCAAAATTGAAGTATATTTGTCTTCTGTCTCATCAGAATTCGTTAAAAATGATTTGAATGTAGCAAACATCAAAGAATGACAAGAACTATATCACAAAATTGCGTTTACATTAGAAAAATAAATGAAGGGAATTGTTGAATCCATTTCGACGATAAATTGAAATCGAATGAGTATGTCATAATGAATAATAGTTAATTATTTTCTAATACGACAAGATAATAAAAATGAAAAAAAGTTAATTCAATTCTATTTCAGATTTCTCCACTGGACGTTTGAATAAAAGCAGCAAAATAAATTAATAGTTATTTAAATGAAACAAATAAAATAACTAAGCAAATAAGGACTTGAAAATAATCCTATAAAGCTAAAAATAAGTCAATTCAGGAAATATGATTAAAGATGAAAGAAATATTCACTAATCAAAAAAGAAGTAGATTAATCCCGATATATACCATAATGAATAAGAATTAGTTGTCTAGATACGCGTTGCTGCAGCTCGAATATTTTTAAATACAGAATGGTGAAGCGTCAGACACGCCAAGTTTATCGGAGATCGGTCAAACGGTTCTGGAGTTTAGCGATCTCATATATTGATATATATATATATATATATATATATATATATATATATATATATTTATATATATATATATATATATATATATATATATATATAATATATATATATTTATTCGAATTGTTGTTGCCTGTGATCTATTTTTAATCTCTTGATAATTATTAGCAATAACAGGCTGGTTGAATCTTAAAAAAACTCGATTTTATTAAAGAGTTGACCGTTTTAACTTCGATATTCTTAATTGAAATTTCTTTGACATTTATTGATGTGAAAAAAATTGAAAAAAATAAAGTAAAACGTCAAACTCTTTAATAAAATCGAGTTTTTTAAGATTCAACCAGCCTGTTATTGCTAATAATTATCAAGAGATTATTATATATATATATATATATATATATATATATATATATATATATATATATATATATAGGAAAACAAAAGTCTTTGCTGAATTGTTGAGATAATTAGGTATTATTCTTGGAATAACAGCAATGAAAGGCTTTACTCTTTTTTCTCAAGCTCTAGCTTTCAAGATACATTTGTCTCTTCATCAGGAGCACAACAAGATATGAACAATATGTACAATTATTTCAAAAAAAAATATAAACACAAACCACTTACAGAAATTGAGATTAATTCAACGATATTATTTTATGTGGCATGAAGGTAAGTTCACCTCTACCAATAATCATGTAACAACCTCAAATTGAATACGATTGAGTTAGAGAAATGAAATTTCCGGGAAAACTGGTGATTCGAACGATGAACGGTGACGTTTTTGTCAAATTCTTTTGACGTCAATCGGTTTGGCAATCAATTTGAGAAATTTAGGATCTTCTTCAATATTTATAAATGGCCACCTCTCATCGCTCCAAATATCCAGTTCCAACGTAGTTATGCCTTCTGTAGGTATTCATAGAAACAGTAATATAACGTCAAAAATAAATTCAAGAAGTTACTATCACAAAATACTAAAATTTAAAATACTTTTACACACTATAATTCCAAAACATTAAATAGGTAATTTTGTAAAAATTGTAAAACGATTAACAGCATATATATATATATATATATATATATATATATATATATATATATATATATATATATATATCTATATATATATATATATATATATATATATATATATATTATATATATATATATATATATATAATATATATATATATATATTATATATCAAATATACACATACAGGCTTATTTCCCTTTTTAAGAGTTACAACTTTTTTGTGCATGAATATATCACATTTTCTCGAAGAATAATCGATTAATTTATCACTTTTACGTGAAAACTATATATACATATATATATATATATATATATATATATATATATATATATATATATATATATATATATATATATATATATATATATATATATATATATATATATATATATATATATATATATTAATATATATATATATATATATATATATATATATATATATATATATATATATATATATATATATATATATATATATATATATATATATATATATATATATATATATATATATATATATATATATTTTATACAAAGAGTATTGCCGTAACTTCTAACTTATAAAAGGTTATATTGGGCACTCGGCAAAAGGAGGCTAGATTTAAATCAAACAACCATTGGTCATGAACATCTATATTTCGGTCCTTAGATTGGGACCTTCATCAGGATGCTAGAAGTCAGAGAACTCAAATAGTAACACAACAGATCAACAAAAACTGCAAGAAGTGGAAAAGCCACACAAAACTACACTTATAAAGTTACTTACATGTGACGAGTTGTGAAAATAGAACGGCGAAAAACGAATGGCTCGAAGGGAGCATCCAAAAATTTATTTAAACACAAACAAAAGCATAATGATGACAGATATAAAAGGAGATATTAAATCTCTGGCACATGATAATCAATTAAAATTAACGTCAAAAAAAGACCGGCTTCAACATGGCCAAGTCAGGTTTATGCAGTAATTGACAACTAATGAAAATGGAACAGTCTTGACAGACCGACCACAGAAAAGCGAGAAAGAATAAAATCAGTGGTGACAACAGAATGAAAAAACAACCAAAAATCAAAACATAACAAAATTGTACTTATACTGAGCTAAAATTTAGGTCGGCAGAACCCTTATTAATGGAAAGAAGGTAAATGTAGATATAGCTAAGACTTTTAATATCGGCTCTCTTGTTAACGGCATTGTCATACTCATTGATGTAACACATATCCAAAAAACAATCTCTTATTATAATTAGATTCAACGGACAAAACTCGAGTACCCGAAAAGTCAAAACTATGTGACAAGTTCTTCGCGTGCAAAGCCAAGGCACACCTATCAGGATGGAGACGGACATCACTTTTATGTAAACTGATTCTTCTGTTTAAGGACTGGGAAGTCTGGCCAATATAAACATTGGAACAATCTGAGCATGGAATAGAGTAGACACAATCCGACCTGGACATAAGGGGAACCCTATCTTTGAGATTGGTAAAAACACACCTATTTGTAACAACATTGTACTTGGCAATCCTGATATTCTCCACAGAGGCAAAAATGTGCAACAACTTACTGGTCAGACCATTAAGTGAAGGCAGAGAACCGAATTTTAACCTAGTGACAGGTGAACCAGGAACAACTGCTGAGGCAGGATATGCGGCCGTCGTCTCCAGATTGCCTACATCATTCTGGGCTGTCGGTGTACAGAAAATAAGCCTTTTTAGCAAGCCGTGCGGATAACCATTATCTCTCAAAATTCTATATAGTAAATTTAAGGAGTCATGTCGATAGTCTTGATGAGCCAATTTCAGGACTCTATTCTTGAGGTTGTTAATGACGTTCATCTTCATTCGCCAATCATGGTTAGAATTATAATGGATATACCTGCCAGAAGAAGTTGGTTTCCTGTACCAATCCAGTTTTACAACGTTTCCATCTGTACGTATGACTTTGGTGTCTAAGAAGGGTACAAAGTTATCCCTTTCTTCTTCAATCGTGAATTTTATGTTCTCGTTAAAGGAGTTAAAAACATTCAATAATTCTTGTTTTTTATCCGATGGAATTGTCAAAATCAGATCGTCTACATATTGATACAGAAAAAACGGTCGGGAAAAAAAAAAAAAAAAAAAAAAAAAAAAAAATATATATTTATATATATATATTTCAAAATGAAATGTTTACTGGTTTTAGGTCACTTTATTGAAAAACACTAATTTTTGTTCATATGCGTTTCGGCTTATAATGCCATTTCCAATAAACAATACAAAGTAATAACAAATACGTTGAATAAAACAGTACAATACAAAATTCAGTCTTGATGTCTGAATATATTTTAATCTTCGATGATCTGTTATCGGATGTTATCAGATCAGGTTTATGGGTGTAAAATATGTTTCTGGCTGATCAGAAAAGATTAGTAGTATATTGAAGAAATATGAGTCAGTCTTCAACCTATAATAACTCGATAAATGCCATCTACACTGAATTTAAACCTAAAGTGGAAAATAAAAACAGAGCACACACTATATATAAAACCGAATGTAGAGATTGCAACGCTTGTTAAATTGGGAATACAAAACAATATTTTTATAAACGTATATATAAACATAAGTATTCAATCCAGACCAATAATAGTACACGGCACTCGCAAAATGATTAACAAGAAGAAGAAATCAACGCTATCAACTTCAAAAGCGACATTGATGATTTTCGGAGAATATATTATAATATTTTGCGAGAAACATAAAAAAGAAAACCTGATCTGATAACATCCGATAACCGATAATCGAAGATTCAAATATATCGAGGCATCAAGGCTGAATTATGTTATATACTGTTATATTCAACGTGAAAATTTAATGTTATCAGTTTGTAATGTTCATTGAAAACGCCATTATATGCCGAAACGCGTATATACGATATACGCGATATACACACATCAAAAGAATCTAAGGGTCAAGCATATTTTGGGATTGTTTGTTAATTCTCGTCGATCCACGTGGCATTATCGCATTGCAGATATTTGTTTGTTATTTACACAATACTTTTTTATCATTTTGAACATTATGGCATGTGTTCCCCTTTTTTCCAACGACTATTCATTTTCTTCATGACGTTCCTTGTTTCATTCATCAGATCAAATCAGATGTTATCCAACCACCGAATGCTAATTATTGAAAATTTTGAGTAGTGTTGTTTGTCTAAATTATGGAGCGTAATCACCTTCAGAGAGACGCGCACTTGAGGGCCATTGGAATGCTTCAAGCTGGAATGTCGCAGAGGGTTGTTGCCAATGAATTAGCGACTAACCAGTCCACTATAAGTCGTTTATGAATTCGTTATAATCAAACTGATGATGTTAGAGAGCAACATACTGGTCGTACCAGAATAACAACGGCGGCACAGGACAGATTTCTGAGAATTCAAGCTCTGAGAAATCTAACCCACACGGCAGGTCAACTAAGTTTTGAACTCTGAAACGCTCACCATATACAAATAAGTGACCAAACTGTGAGAAATAGACTGCACGAGTCCAATTTACGTGCCAGGTGTACATGGAGAGCTCCACCATTACCCAGAGGAAATCGCGAGACCCGAATAGTCTGGGCTAGAAATCACATTGAATGGGGCGTGCAAGAATGGACTCCTGTGTTGTTTAGTGATGAATCGAGATTCGGTTTATGTCCAGATACTAGACGTACTGGTGTATAGCGACAACCTTGAAATGTTTGGAAACTCTGGACTGCACAAGAAGTTCACAGCTACCAAGGCGAAACGGTGATGGTTTAGGGTGGTATCAGCATTGGCGGAAGAAGCGATCTCGTATTGCTGGAGAGGTTTGTAAATGCTCTTAGATATAGGGACCTGATATAAGAACCATTTGTAATTCATTATGCAGCTGCAGTAGGTGAAAACTTCGTCTTCAAGCATGACAATGCGCGCTCTCATACCGCCGCGATCGTAAGAGATTACTTGGATGAAAGTGGTATGAATGTTTTGGATTGGCCTGCTCAATGGCCAGACCTGAATACGATTGAGCGTGTGTGGAATTTGCTTGACAGAAGAATTTTAAGGCGTAACATTCTATTCCAGATACGAAATCAATTGTTCCATACTCTGGTTGAAGAATAGAATGCGATTGATCAGGAAAGCATCGATAACCTTATTCTCAGCTTACTTAATCTATGTAGGGCAGTTTTGAACAATCGCCGTGGACACTAGTGTTGGGTAGGACACGACATGAAAATGAGTTTGTAAGAGTACCCTCTTTTTTGTACTGAGCCAGTACAATGTCCCACTTCAAATGACGCGAGGCGTACTGAAGCCATAGAGATATTACAGATAGAGGCGACAAGCCAGCCTGAAACTTGTCAGCTCGGGTGAGGGAGAGAGAGAATCTGAAGGTTAGGTTAGACTCTGACAGTTACGTCTGTCTATGTTTACTTCTGACAAGGACAGAAAAACCCTGCGATCGTCTCTCTCTTTCGCTCCCACTGAGATTCGAGACTGACGTTGCCACTTACAGAGCGGCCTATGGCTTGTCGCCTCTATCTGTAATATCTCTATGACTGAAGCTCGGCGATACGTTTGAAGTTACGAGTACGAATATGACATTTGATTTTATTGCAGTACAATAGTTACAGTCTGAACTCTGATTGATGATATATTAATAATCAGTATCGCCAAGTGATATGAAACGATGAGAATAGTGAATATTGTTTGTAAGTATGTAAATAAAAATATAAACAATTAATATATGTTGAAGGGTTAAGATATTCAAAACGTGACACATAAGATATTTCCTTATCGCTCGACGAGACTCGGAAAGCAATAATGCAAAAAATTTGTAGCATGCGTCTCACTTCCTCTTTGTCTTCATCCTATAGTTTTACGGAGACGGAAAGTAAGTAGGGCCTAGCGCGACACCCGCGTCAAAAAATTTGAAGCAGTACAATATAAAATGTTGAGCCGCTCTTACATTTTGACGTCATGTACGGGACAAATGTACTGCCTCTTGTATGCCCTACTCAACACTAGTGGACACACTCTGTATTAGACATTGACCAGTGACAATTTTTTGCTCAAAACCCTAAGTGCATTGAATTCGAATTTTTCACTCTTTTCACTCAGATTAAAGCTTTCAATTGATTTTCAAAGTTTGTATGAAATTATATATAAATTATGTTGCAAAAGTTTATGTTCTACGTGGGTAACAAAAATTGTATTGAATTTCCCATTACCAAGTGACGAAATCCTAAAAATATCGCTGACCCTTACATTTTTTTGTTGTGTGTGTATATATATATATATATATATATATATATATATATATATATATATATATATAAATATATATATAAGATAATGTTATATAATTTCCGCAATATTTCCCATAACATTAATATTGTAAATACTATCTTATCACCTTCAGATGATATCGGAAATATTATGCACATTACAAGCTATATATTTGTAGATATGCCCTCCATTGAAAAACGCTAACGACCAATTGAAGTCGACAGAATAACACAATGACGTCAAATATACACGATCGCTATCAAGGGTCTCTATTTCTTATTTTTTTGACGGAAACATAACGCGAAGCGGAATATCATCCATATTGTAAGTATGCGCGTGACTTTCTCCAGGAATATATATCTTTTTCGTACCCCTCACAGTTGATCAGCATTATGTACGTTCAAGTTGAAACGACGTTTCGGTTGAAACAGCGTTCGTAAAACAGGGGCGCGCAAAATATCTTTACCCCTTTTTTAGTGAAAATGTATACATGGGTGAGAACATATAAATGAAATTAAAATACGTGCTAATACATATATCTAATTCTGATACCGAAAAATTATCGTTATCATCTGTTGTTAACGAATGAAGGAAATTAGTATTACTGGAAGCTCAAATAAAAAATTTACTGATTTTAATCAGCACGATATCTGACTACTCATCCCCATAATCTTCAGAAGATCTTGAAAAGTCGTAGATGAAACAGCCCGTTTGATCTATATAAAAAGCATTGCACTCGAAAAACTTCATTTATACATTCCTGACCAATCAAATTTAATTCTCTTTTCTTTGTCATTGAAAAAACTATTGGAAAATTTGTGTGATGTATAAAAGCTATTTTCATATTCGGATCAGATACAATATTGACCATACTATAGCTTACTTTACCATAGTATATGTTAAAGAAAGATATTTTTGGGTATGGAAATATGACTAAAACCGTAGGATGTATAATAATTCAGTATTCCAATATTGTCACAAGATTTTCATAGTTAATTCCAAGAATAAACTCTATTTTTCTCAAATCTATAGACAAACCTCTTTCTGCTTCTTTTCGTATTTGCTTTAGCGTAAGATCTCGAAAGTTCGATATGAATTTCTCCCAAACAATTGAACACAAAGTGGAGAGCGATTGACTCAAGCGTTCACAAGAGGAAATATTTCAATCTAACCATTTTCCATATTGTCCCTGTACCGTTTGAAAATGGAAAAACAGAAAACCTGTTGATCAAACTATAAGAAAATGATATCACATGAAGTGAATAAGGAAAATTCTTCTATAATTTAAAAATTATCAAAAAATCTTTCAAAGGAGCCAGTTATATGTATTCCACGACGAAATCTGCATTCATAATGCAACAGTGAATTATAAAAGATGTCAAGTCATATTAAAACAATGGTTAATAATAACAATTTACACATTCGTCTAAAGAAATAACGCATGACGCACGTTTCGGTGGAACTTCACCTTCTTCAGATGCTAATGGCAAAATAACTATGTTTCTCTGTTCTATCGAAAACAAGAAATAAAGAGATAACAAATTGTGTAGAAGGGGTAAAAAGAGGGATAGTTACAAGTAATTATTAGAATAGGAAAAACTAATTCTGAACTGCTAGTCAGGTAGTTCGGTAATTTTGAAAAGATTGAGAAGGGGGCTTGAATTATGATCGATTTGGCTATTCAATGGAAGACAGGAATACTTGTATTTATTTATCTGTAATGATTCTAAAAAATTTAGTTAAATTCCCTTACTTTCAGCATTTAATATTTTGAAATCGAAATTGAATGTGTGATTTTTTTGGATTGAATAATCCAATGGATTGCATAATGTGAATCCGATTTTGATTAACAAAGCTACGTTTGTGGTCTGAAATTCTAGTTTGAAAACTTCTGAAAGTTTTACCAATATAATAACTTATCACAATCAGCACAATTAATTTTATAAACTGAAAAATTATTTACCTAAGTTGACAGTTACCTAGCAATATCTAAAAATTCACTCTCTAGACTATTATTATATTTACGAACTAAGTGCAGAACTTCAAAGGATTTACATGAAATTGAATATAAAATGAAGGAGGTTTTGAAAAACTTGAATTTCATTTCATTTATGGTTTTTTTAAACCAGCAAAATTTTCTATCAAGAATAGCATTTTTTCCTAAAATTGAGAATACAAAAGTTTTTCCTCTTGGGCACCTCATCCGTGCACACGCTATATATGAATCCGTACGATCAAAACGAAAAATCATTTTATTTCGTATTATATTTTAAGATACGCATATGTTGTCCTCTGTTGGTAAAAATATTCAACGTTTAATAATAACGTGAATGTCGAAAATACAGTTAAATATTCCAATAGACTGTGCCCTCCGCTTGAAAATGTGAACTTCCTGGAATCTTTTAATATATGCGAAATTAATACCAAACATCCTGAACGATATTTATACACAAACTGTTTTCATTAAGGGTACTTTACTATATCCTGAAATGAATATCGGAAATTTTCAATCCACGCCGGAAAAGGAGGAATAATTACAAACTCTTCCCTTTGAACTTTCCATCTGACGACAACAAGGACGAAATGATCATATCCGTTGCGTTTTATGTTTGTCAACATTTCCCGGATTAATATTCTTTTAGTTCTCATCTTGTCTATCTGTTTGCCTTGCGATGCATTTTTCTTCAATCAGAATTGGTGGCAGATAAAGGAAAGGTCTCTTTTATATTCACTTTCGAATTGCTCCCGCATGCCAGTAATTTTTTTCCGACCTTTGTTGCAAGCAAAATACAGAATAGTTGGGATCTTCAAATTACGGGGTACTGACAAAAAAATTTTATATTATGCGATATTTCTCATATTTCTTTCTCCTGAAATAGCTATTTGAAATTAATGAGAAAAATATTCCAAGGTAGAGCATCATTTTCAATTTTTTTGTTTGAAAATTACCGTGAATATTTAGAGAAATTTTTCAATTATAATCCAAATTTGTAACAATTTTATTGAATATTTATTTTCAGTTCTTTTCTTAGTTGAATTGTTCTGTAAAAATAATTCGAAAATAGGTTTTGTCAATTCCATACACCCTCCAAAAAGCCGGAGATAGTTGAATTTCCGATATGTCGCATATAATTAATTTCTATAACTTTGGCTACCAGTTTGAAAGATTTCTACGTATGCACCTGTTGCTTCTCCCTCTCCCAAGGTTTGGAAATTCCAACATTTTCTTTCACCGAATTTACTAAAAATTTTAAAATTTTTGTTTTGCCTCAAAAACAAACCCAGATAACATTTTCAACTCATTTAGTCTCATGAGGGCTGCTCTACATATTGGAATGTACAAGGTATTTATATATATATATATATATATATATATATATATATATATATATATATATTTATAAATATATATATATATATATACATATATATATATATATATATATATATATATATATATATATATATATATATATATATATATATATATATATATATATATATATATATATATATATATATATATATATATATATATATATATATATATATATATATATATATATATATCAAAATGTTGTTATGTATCTTTTCCTAAGAACCATTGTTTTTTGTTTTAATGCTGAGAAATAAATTTTATGTTTTAAACTATCTTGGTGCCCTTTGAAGCGCAGGTATTCTTCCTATTATATTTCTGTCCATTTAACCTATGTTGAAAGTATTGGTTAGTTTGTCCAATATATACACCCGGACGTTCTGGACATGTTATCTGGGATTCTGTGTGGGTCATTTTATTAGTTGGTGTATTTCTGTTTAATTTAAAGAAGTTCTTTTTCAGCAAATTGAAGAGCAATATACCAACTAATAAAAGGACCCACACAGTATAGCAGATACCATGTCTAGATTGTCCGGGTGTATATATTGAATATACTAGCCGATAGTTACGGAATATTTTAATAAATTCAGTATATTGGACAGACTGCTCAATATTTATGAAATATGAAAAGAAAAACATCACTGCTTTAAAAAAGCACAAACATATTTCAAAAATAAATTTGATTTCTCAGCAACAAATATCTTTTAGTGGAATCTCTATATGTATATATATTTTTCTTTATTTGCTTGAGTATGTAACTATTGGAACTAATTGGAAGCTTAAAAATAATTTTTGTACTGACAACAACTTACCTTCAATAACCATACATACTCGCATATGTGCTAATAATGTACCCAGAACCGGAAACGCACATATGTAAAATGCGGTCAACGGAAATGAGACCTCATCGGACCTTAAAAAATAGGGTTCACTCACCTTCGACGTGGAGCCATACGGCATAATTAATTTTCGGCTCCGTGTTCACCTGGCATTCGTATACCCCCGCGTCCCGCTTCTGTACGAATTCCACTTGCAGATTCCAGTCGTCGCTGTGCTCGGCATGGTGAACGCCGAAACGGCCGTCTCCTGTGTACGTGTGAATTCCCGACGTTAATATATGGAGATCCCGTTTGCGCATCCAGGAGACCTGCAACAAAAATCGAGATATAGTGAATTAGGCCATATGGAATGCAAACACTTGGACGAGCATCTCGAACAAGAAATGAAAGAAAAAAGGAAATACCACGTGTTTGATCCTCCCTTAAGTATGTGTGAGAGAGGCAGTCTGCTTGAGCTTTTGAGTGGCTACATCATAGGACACACTTATATGTACAAGTGCATCAAGGATGGGAGAAACCTGATGGTATATGGAAGAGACAAGATGACGTGAATTATAGAAGGTGAATACTTGCTCAACATTTGTGTTTGTAATCTTTCAAGAAATGTCTAGGCTATAACATGAAAAACCTCTAAGAAAAACTCGTGCCAGACAAGTCGACTCCGGGTAAGGAACCTGAGACTCCCGAATGGTGCTGCTCAGCTATCAGCTCGGCTGAATGATGATACGTGTTTAATTTCTCTTTAAGGGAAGGAATATGCCAGGATACTGGCCTAGCATTCGCCTTTGTGGGTTTGCAAGCGGTGATTCGCGTATGCCATTAATAAACTTCTTGCGTGCCAGTCGACACCAAAGCTTTTCGAATACTTATGAAAGCACATGAGTGCTCAGCTAAAAGTTCTCTCAAAAAAAGGAAAGAGCACAGAGAAAAGACCACGTGTTTTCAATCCTCAGGGTACGAACATAACAAGTAAGTCGCGGTGAAGGTGGAGGTCGAGGTCGATGTCGAAAACTATGTAAAACAACCACATTGATTCGAATGGAAGAGAACATAGCAGCTGAGTCGCGGTGGAGGTTTAGCGCGATGCCATCCAGGAGGTTTGCATCGATGCTTTTGAAAATCAAATCAGTTTGATTTACATGGATACTTACCGCGCGGTCTACAAGGATAAATAGAGCTTAATGACTTCAGACTAATTCGATATCGAAGCTTCGATTTTGTAATATTCATGGCACTAAATATCCTTTCAATTTCAGCATTTTATTTCACTCAAAGACTACAAGTGGAAAAAAGGAAGACTTGCCAGAATGATATCCGATTTCGGAACGCAGTTCCGAATATAGAGAAGATAGATTTCTGGACTGAGATCTTGCCATATTTTACGAAGATAGTTGAAATACTTATTTATTTTTCATTTAAACTCTAAAAGTCGTTAGAATAGTCGCTAGATTTTTGTTTTGGTCGCTAGACACATAATTCAAGCTGCTGTAGAAAACGAAATGTCGCTAGATGTAGCGACAATGTCGCTAAATTGGCAACACTGGCTCGACTGAGCATCGCAGGTAACCTCCTTGCTATGTGCGGTCAACATCGGCAGCGACGTAACTAGTAGCATCCACCGTGACCTCGACCTCCACCGCGACTTACTTGTTCTGTTCGTACCCTCACTCAGCTATAGGGTTCAGAGAACGAATCCTGGATCAGCATTCGCGTTTGCCATGAGGAAACCTCTAAAAAACGACTGAAACTCTAGACGATCTTGACGTTTGAATCTGAGATCTTTCGAATGCGAATAAACGAGCTTGAATACTCGGCTAATATCTATGAAATCTAGCTTTAAGTATAAGTTGATGCGAAGAACGAAAGTTATGATTGGTGCGAAGTACACCGCGCCATCTACGTGTAGCTTCCGTAACAAGACTTGGGTTTGATAAATGAAATATCATCGAGAAGTAACTTATTAATAATTCAAACGCAGGAAATCTGAAATGAAATTCAAGGCATTATGTATTTTGATTATTGAAAAAACAATACAATTGAAAACTGTATTGGTTGATTGGCGAGTATTCGTTACTTATTTGAACATTAGTCAGCAAAAATAATTTAGACGTACATTAGATACATAAAAAATACGCGGTAAAACTTCAGATTCTTCGGATGCTGAGTACAAAATAATTATTTTTCTCGGATATACCCAATAAAAGAAATAAATAAATAACAGATTGGTTAGAAAAGTTAACTACAAAGATGGTAACAAATAATACGTAAGAGAGGGAATTCCATCCTAACCAGCTAGTCAGATAGTTCTTTAATTTTGAAAATATTAAGAAGGAGGTTTGTTGTATGCCTAATTTGAATATTCAGAAGAGACCTGAATGTTTGTATTTCATAATCTGTCATGATTCTGGGGTTTTATTTAATTTCCTCACTTTCAGCATTTAATATTTTAAAGTCAAAATTGAATGTGTTATTTTCTTGGATTGAATGGTTTGCATAATATGAATCCGACTTTTGATCAACAAAGCTTATTTTGTATTATGACATTCTGGTCTGAAAGCTTTTGGAAGTTTTACCAATGTAGAACTTATCAAAATCTCCACAATTAATTTTATACAGCTGTTTGTTGTTTTTGAGAACTTTTGATTTGCTTGATTATTTTTTTCGTATGATTCCCAACCAATCAGAAAGATCAATTCAGTTAAGTTACCTTGTACAATTTCGATAATACCTGATTATACATAGAGTAGCTCTAACAATCGAAATCTAACAGGACCGTCAAATTTTGACGTTTGTTAACAACTGTTCAAAAATGAGTCGATTCGGAGATTTTACTTAATTTACTCAATAAATGATTGTATCAAATACAATGCGTACTTCAAAATACATTTCAAACTTCCTGCATAATTACAAATTATTTAAACTGTCAAACTGACACTCTTTGCAATTATGCAACAAGTTATCGATGTATAACCTCATTATTTTGAAGTACTTATAGTATTATTACTGATCGTCCTTAACTAATAAATCGTATTACAAGCCCCCTTCTTAATGTTCTCAAAATTACGGAACTACCAGACTGGCACTTTTGAATGAAATTTTCTCTTACTAATTATTACTTACTTTTTTGTATCCACTTTCGTATTTGCATTTTTTACCCAATTAATTATTCATTTATTTCTTATATGGAATATATTGGAGACATGTAATCATTTTGCAATCAGCACCTGAAGAAGGTAAAGTTTCACCGAAACGTGAATCATAAGTATTTTATCTATTAAACATGTAAAATATTTTTGTTAAACATTGTTTTAATATGTTTATTAATTTACATCAAGTATCAGACTTATTGATCCAAAATTAGTTAATTCTTTATTGTTAAATGAGAAACTCACCTCGTAAACTGTTTAAAAGTAAAAATCACGAAAGTATCCGCTTTTCGATTGTAAAAGAAATATATTTCACATAATTCCATTCCACTGCTTTAAAATTTTATGGTTGAATATTTCTTATATATCGAGTTATTACTGCCACGTTTACATGAAAATCATATGCTACGATACGTACAAATATTCAATAAATGCATGTAAAGATCCAAATATTCAAAGCAAAACGATTTAGCAAATAATAGCTTTTTACTGAATTCACGAATAAAAGTTTTCATCGTCGTTATTTCTCTCAATCGGGAATTCCTAGCGCGTTTCACCAATCCAACAACTTAGAAACTCTCACTTCCAGTTTTTCAGACTTTTCCGAAGACTATAAGAAAGTTTGATATTTCTCGTGTAACTCCAATGAACTCAGGATAGTATAATGTCTAGATAAAAAGTAGCTTTAAAATACAGTTATTGTACAAAATTCGTGTTCATTTTTTTTATCTCTATTGAATTCTTTTTCTGTTGAATTGAAAGTTTTTATTTTCGACAATATTCATAAACAGTGTGGGATTCTAAATAGACTTCATATTTCTATAATAACCATATTTATGTGAAGAATTTCTTAACCTATACCATTCATTTGGTATTGTTATAGTTATTAACGTAACAAGGCCGATATGTAGCAAATAACGGATGAGGTTGGATATTGTAATCCGAGGCGCAACCAAGGATTATAACTAACGGAATCCGTTATTTGCTTATCGACCGTTTGTCGTTAAAAATTTTTCGTAATCCCGTTGAAAGATTATATTTTGATTCTGAAGAAAGAAAAAACCCCGTACCTCGCAATTCTAAAGAAAAATCCCAACGTCGTGCACTCTGTTGTCATGGAACAGTTTGACAGTTTTATAAACAACGTCAGTTTTTTGTGTTCTCAAGTTCGCTTTAACGACGACCATGGATGAAATTGATGAAATTGAGGAACAAAATCAAATTCCTTTAGAAATATTGCGAGAATCATGTGCAGTGCAGCGAGTGTTGATTAACTGCCGAAAATAACTCAAGAGAGATATCAAAAAGAATATGAAAATTTTGAAATATGGCGTGAAAGCAAGAATGTAAAGGAGGTTAATGAAGAAGTATTATTAGCCTATGCGAAATGAAAATCAGAGGTTTATTCTCCCAACTCGCTGTGGACCAAGATTTCAATGTTGTTATTGTAAGCAGAATAATGTTTTGAAATAAATATTTGAACAAGTGATTTCTTAACGGCCGGCGGCCGTTAACACTGACTTTTCAATTGTCATCTGAATACCGTTAAATCAAAATAACAGTATGGGATTACGAAAAGAAATAATAAATATTTATTGGAATTATCTCAAATATAAAAATTTTAACAGGCAGATTGAAAATACATTATTCGTTAACACAAAGAAATATTTCCAGTATGAGCTTGAAGAAAGAATTTTGAGAAAAAATTTAAAGCAAATGAAAAATTCAAGAAATCAAATTATAAAAATTCAGCTATTGAAATTATACATTTTCAATAATATGCAATAAATTCATAAATTGAACATTGTAATTTTAACAATGGGATAACTTGGACGGAATCTCGATGTTTCGGCTTCTGTTGCAAATTATTATTGAGAAAAAACCTGTAACTTCCCAAGAAATAAATTACGTATATAAATATATATATATATATATATATATATATATATATATATATATATATATATATATATATATATATATATATATATATTTATATATATATATATATATATATATATATATATATATATATATATATATATATATATATATATATATATATATTTATTCGAATTGTTGTTGCCTGTGAACTATTTCTAATCTCTTGATAATTTTAATAAAATCGAGTTTTTTGAGATTCAACAAGCCTGTTATTGCTACTAATTATCAAGAGATTAGATTATCTATATATACAGGGTGTCCCACCGGGAAAGAACGCGATCTGTATATGGAAAACTACACATAGGAAACTTTTGAAGATTTGACAGTATACTTATGTTGATTGGGGCAACTCGACTAAAATATTTTCAAGATGGTGCCACTTCCGGATATACCGGAAGTAGATACCAATTCGCTTATTTTAAATTGGATATCCTATATATTAATACGTTTTTAGATTCTACGCAAGATTCTAGGCAGATTTCATGTATTATGTTCCATAGCTAAGTCTAAGCGTTTTTGACATATTCAGGTTTTTATGTCAAAAATTACGATTGCAAGTCCTAATATAATTATCAATTGTTCCTATGAGGATTCCCGTATTACTTACTTTGGGGTGGATTCCTTATTGAAAAAGACTTGCTTCAATAGATTTTGTATAGTATTTGGATAACTAACCATACAGGGTGTTCGAAAAAAAAGATCTAAAATGAGATTGAGAAAACTGACAAAAATCAATTTTTTCAAATAGAAACCCCCCTTTTTTCTTATTTTGTAGTATTTAGCATTTAAAAAGAAGGTAACTTTGTATAAAGTTATCTATACCTAAAATTTGAAGTTTTCGAAATATTGCCAATTCAATATTTTTATATGGCGATTTTGCATTTAATCGTTAAACAATTAGATCTAGGATAGCCACGATCGTATTTGACATTTCAAATCATTATAATGGCACCCCGGTTAAATTATACAAACGAAAATTATTTAAACTTTTAAGGCATATCTAAATCATTTTCATTCAAATGCTGCACTAATGAAAATATGGATAGCATAGGGATCATATTTGTGTTTCCGTTTCATTGTTAACAACTGGTTTCTTTTTGTACACTTATGCCTTTACGGATCCAAAATTCTTGAAGTTTTCTATAATTCGTTTAATAGTATTTGGTGATGGTTTTTGTTTATGAGGATATCGGGTCGCCCATGCAAAATCACCATATAAAAATATTAAATTGGCAATATTTCGAAAACTTCAAATTTTAGGTATAGATAACTTCATACAAAGTTACCTTCTTTTTAAATGCTAAATACTACAATATAAGAAAAATGGGGGTTTCCATTTGAAAAAATTGATTTTTGTCATGTCAAGGTATTGAATAAAATGAAATTTTTGCGATGTTTTCAATTACATTCAGATATTTCGCTCTTATCTTCGAATCCCGCCGACATTCAGTATTTGTAAGGTTTGCAATTTGGGCGTTCTAAACCGGGATATATAATGCACACATATCGCGATACGCTATCAGATCGGCCTTCATGCACGCGCTATTAATGGCCTTTTCCCGGCATCCACCGGACATGTACAAACATCTTTACTGGAGCTTATCAGTGACATGCCCCACCGCGTCGTCTGGATAGCCAACGGGGTCACTTTTAGCCAAAGCCTCCGTTATCCCTCGGCCCGGTTACAACTAGTACGCCTTGTGCTACATAAAATAGATGTTCCATCTGCTCTAGAATCTGTGCTATTCGCCCGTGAAAAATGATGGTTATAAGGATAAAATGGGAGGAAGCTGGGCGCTCCTAAACAAATAACTAAAGGAGCTCATCAATTCTAATAACGACGAAATATGTGACATTATTTGAACGACGTTTTTGGTTCTTGTTATAATACAGAATTTCATGACCATATTGAATATAATATATATATATATATATATATATATATATATATATATATATATATATATAAATATATATATATATATATATTTATAAATATATATATTTATATATATATATGTTAATATATATATATATATATATATATATATTCATATATTTATATATAAAATATACGTAAATATATTCATGTGAGATGAATTCACCGGGGGGTCCGAGGTTTTTTTAAAATCAGAAGCAAAATATTGAATTTTAACTTTTTTATTCATTATTTTTTACATCTCACAGCCATTTTCTGGGACATCGATAAAACCTGGCGGGATGCTGGGACAAGTGGGAAATACCGGGACGTCAAACCGAGACTTATGACAATTTATTTATATATTTATATATATAAATATATATATATATATATATATATATATATATATATATATATATATATATATATATATATATATATATATATCTTGAGAGGAGTAATCCGTGTAATCAAAACATCAATGCAATATAACCTATAAAAATTAATAAAATTGCTCATTTGTCAAACTATTAAACACGGTTTGGTTGGTCATATTTTTCAAGTAAAAGGGAATTACAGTTATTTTTGAGGTTTAGTCATGTTCATTGTTGTCTCTTTTGAGTCTTGTTCAGATCATCCTGAAGAAGAACCGCTAGAGGGTTCGAAATATTAGGTATTGACGAATGAATTTCGTTCATTAATTGCCCTTTCAACTAATTGCCGAGGAACCAAAGAAAAAAAAAAAATATATATTATATATATAATATATATAATATATATATATATATATAATATATATATATATATATTATATATATATATATATATATATATAATATACATATATTTTTTTTTTTGTGATGATATGTACGATGTTTGTCTGGGCTGAACAGAAAATACTGAAGTGAACAAAGGAAAATTCTTTAATAATTTAAAAAAATTATCAAACAACTTTCCAAGAAGCTGGTGATACGTATTCAGCAACGCAAAAATCTGCATTCACAATCGAAACGGTGAACTATAGAAATTGTCAAGTCACCGCGACTCAAATCTGTAGTATGTTTTCCATGATTTGATTGTTGTATTTTGCGTATTAAGCGACTAGAATATTCGGAGCGCGCTCTCGTGGGTATATATCCAAAGGTTTTAAATCACTATGTGAGTGTGCCTTGGAATCATATACACCACTGTTGTATAGAGTAGATATCTTCATATCAGGAGGTACGTGTTCGAGCGACGAATTTCTGCATTTTCCAGTCTAAGCGGTGAATTGTTTTGTTTCCCAATATCTTTGGTGGGATGGCGCTCTTGATTGTTATTCCGACCAGTGTTACTGACCACGATTTGTATTGGGAACAATTAAGAGAATTTGTTAATTCACTCCGAGTCAAATAAGCTGCACCTGATGAGATCTAATAAGATCGAAACAGCTGTATGCAGATTTTGAGTCGGAGGTGACTTGACATTCTATAGTTCACCGTTCGATTGTGAATGCAGATTTGCGTTGCTGAATACGTATAACCAGCTTCCTTGAAAGTTGTTCGATAATTTTCTTTGAAATTATTTAAAGAATTTTTCCTTGTTCACTTTATGTAAAATATATATGAAAATTGACCATGGTCGACTAGTATGTTTTTTCAATGATTTGATTGAGAAGAAATACTGAACCGATTTTAAGGCAGTAAGTTCTGTTCCAACTTACTAGAAAGCTTATATCTCAATTAATAATTGAAATATTATTTTATAGCGAATAATTTGTTTATTATCTCTGTTAGTTCGATAAGATACTAACAGATGGCGGTACAAGGTAGTTAGTTGACTGGATTAAGTAAGTATCCAAAACAAGACGCTATGTTGAGAGTAATAACCTACAATTTAAGGCCACGTGTTGCTGAGGCCAAAGTATAATTTAAATTTATATTATAGTAAAAAAAAAGGTAAAATTATTCTTACTTTTTTCAATTTTTGGTTCAGAACTCTTTTATCAGAATAAATAAGTATTATCATAACACATAGTTATATTTCGTTGTGTTGACATATATATTATTTAAACAACGTTTGCCAGGCCAGATATATTGATAGATAGATATATAGGTAGATAGATAGATAGAATGATAGATAGATAGTTAGATAGATAGATGAATATATAGACAGATATGTTGACTGATGGAGATTGCGGAGACAAGTCCACATGTCCAATTTTATTAATTTATTAATTTATTTACCATGTATTGATTCACTAGATTAATCCTAAATGATTTTAACTGATGTGTGTTTTATGTCTTGTTCTGTTTCTTCTGATTGATTCCTTCCTGTATCCTGACAAAGTTGCACTGAAGATGACAAATATGTCGAAAGCGCTCTGCTAATTTAGATAAAATTGATTTATACACTCTATACAAAGTTTTTTCTTTATATTAATATAGACAGATAGTCTAAGTAAGCCGAGATACATTGGCAGATAGACGATTAGAAATAAATAGATAGATAAAAAAAGGCGAAGAATAGATAGATAGATAAAAATAATTTATATGGCAGAACAACGTTTGCCGGGTCCTCTAGTATTATATATATATATATATATATATATATATATATATATATATATAGATATTATATATAGATAATATATATAGATAATATGTATAGATAATATATATAGATAATATATATATATAGTATATATATATATATATATATATATATATATATATATATATATATATATATATATATATATATATATATATATATATATATATTTATTCGAATTGTTTTTGCCTGTGATTTATTTTTAATCTCTTGATAATTATTAGCAATAACAGGCTGGTTGAATCTTAAAAAACTCGATTTAATTAATAAATTGACGTTTCACTATGACATTCATAGTTATTCAAAACTTTTGAACAAAATTGAAAATTCTTTGACATTTATTGACTTGATAAAATTGAATAGATAAGATTGATCTGTCTTGTTAAAAATTCTTTCAGTCTAATATTAACATTCAAAATTGTTTCATTAGAAGGCAAGGGAAACTACAGAAACCTTTACCTATGTAATGTTCGAAAATAATAATAATAGGGTACTATTTATTTAACAGAAAGAAATTAGTCACGGGAAAATATTAAAAAAGTAGAGCAGAATTATCGGTATAGAACGTTTATATGGAAGCAGCCGTTGACACGTGTTTCGGACTCTTTGGTCCTCATCAGAACGGCGTAGCTAAGTATTGGATTGAAAATTTGGAGATGAAAATAGTTTAATAAATAAAATCCTCTGTTATGGAAGAAAATCACTTATTTGTGGTTTATTGTTTGAACTCTCCGGTATGGGAGATTTGGTCAAACTTTGCCACGGAGGCGATTAATTCCATCCGAGAGATCTTAGAAAGAGTAAATTAATATTAAAAAAGAAAATTAGTTTTAGGAAAATATTAAACAAGTAAAGCAAAAATTATCGGTATAGTTCGTTTATATGGAAGTAGCCGTTTTTAATGAAATTTTTATAATAAAATCCTCTGTTATGGAAGAAAATCACTTATTTGTGGTTTATTTTAATGTTAATTTACTCTTTCTGAGATCTCTCGGATGGAATTAATCGCCTCCGTGGCAAAGTTTGACCAAATCTCCCATACCGGAGAGTTCAAACAATAAACCACAAATAAGTGATTTTCTTCCATAACAGAGGATTTTATTATAAAAATTTCATTAAAAACGGCTACTTCCATATAAACGAACTATACCGATAATTTTTGCTTTACTTGTTTAATATTTTCCTAAAACTAATTTTCTTTTTTAATATTAATTTACTCTTTCTAAGATCTCTCGGATGGAATTAATCGCCTCCGTGGCAAAGTTTGACCAAATCTCCCATACCGGAGAGTTCAAACAATAAACCACAAATAAGTGATTTTCTTCCATAACAGAGGATTTTATTTATTAAACTATTTTCATCTCCAAATTT
>JARQZK010003889.1:0-37017 GCA_030704885.1 Cynegetis impunctata
TTTTAATGAAACGATGGGTCGATTATTTCAACCAACTATTGTTGATAGCACAAGAAAATAAAACCATAAGTTAGAAGGTATCAATATTCAAAACAGGCGAGAAAATGACTGAAAAGTATAGATTTTCAAAAAAAAACATAAGAGTGGTAATATCTCGAAAACCAGGAAACTTTTACTAGGGTCATGTTGATGTTATCTGATTGACTTGAAGACAATTTACCTCAAGTGTCACTCTTGCGTGTTATTTACGGGACTCCCTGTATATATATATATATATATATATATATATATATATATATATATATATATATATATATATATATATATATATAATATATATTATATATATATATATTTATATATATATATATATATATATATATATATATAAATATAAAAATATTTATATATATATATATATATATATATATATATATATATATATATGTATATTACTCCAAAATTTTGGTGTTTTTAAAATTTGGAATAGTATTCAAAAAAAGATGGAATCTTTACATTAAAATAGCGGCGGTTGAGCAAAAGAGAAGAAACCTACAAAAGATCATACCTAGTCGATATACGTATCAAATTTTAACCTTTTAACTCAATCTGAAGAAGCTGTGGAGGTGAGAACGTTTTCAAAAAGCACGAAGAAACAAAAAAAATCTATATTAAAACAACGGTTCATAAAAAAAATTAATTCACACATTCATTAAATAAAATAACGCATGGCGCACGTTTCGGTAGAACTTCACCTTCTTCAGATGCTAAATGCAAACTAAATATGTGTATTTCTCCGTTATATCGAATACAAAAACTTTCAAAATCTCTCAGACTAGAATTTCAGAACAAAAACGTAGCTTTGTTAATCAAAAATTCAATCCAAGAAAATCAAAATTTTGACTTCAAAATATTAAATGCTGAAAGTAAGGGAATTAATTTTCATTCTTTAGAATCATTACAGAAAAATAAATACAAACATTCAGGTTTCCTATTGAATAGCCAAATTGATCATACTACAAGCCCACTTTTAAATCTTTTCACAATTACCGAACTACCTGACTAGCAGTTTAGAATGGGCTTTTCGTATTTTACGTAGAGATTTGTTGTCTATATTCACATCTTCTGCAGATTGAGTTAGAAGATTGAAATTAGTTATATGGATTGAGTTTATATTATTCTCTGAAGGTTTTAACCCATTTGCCTACTTAACCGCCACCTTTTAAATATAGAGTACTCTTGTTTTCTTTGGATTTCACGGTTTTGCTATTTCCTAAATTGAGTTGAAGGGCTGAAAGTTTATACGTGGATTTAATTGAGTTCAAGTAAGTGCCTTTTGGGAGTTTCGATTCTTCTCCTCAACCACCGCCCGCTTTACGTACGGATTTCTTGTTTTTTAAGGTTTTGCTCAACTTCACATCAACTTCACAAACCCCTCAAATTCGACTTAGAAGGTGGAGAACTTCTGTGTGAAAAACTGATAGAAAAATACGTCCTTACTGGCAGAGGTCACGCTTTTTATTCAGAATCACCCTGATATAGTGAGAAAGAGAATGTGACATTCTTCAAAAAACTCGAAAACATTTAGAATTTGAAATGAGAAACTCTAATTTCATTCGAATGTTAATAAAGTTGTTGGAAAAGGTGTTATTAAGTGAAAGCTGAGGTATTATCAATGAGGTGATTTCTAGTAATAATGTAAAAATTGCATAGGTAGTCATATAATTAAGGGTTTATAATTTTGGTAACCAGCATAATTTCTAATAAAGCGAAAAATAACTCAATTTCAAAAATCAAGTCTCCATGTGGTCTGCAGATTATATAAAATACATAATTTACAAGATTTGGTAGTCCGGAATTAAAATAGATTTGAGAACTGTGCCTATTAAGCTATCTCTGTGGAAAATTTTAAATTTCATTATTCATCTGATATGATTCTGGTGATACTGATATAGAAAAAGTATTTATCGTAAGAAATTGCACAAGTGCATCAAAATTACCGATAATTTTGCATGACAACGTGATGTCAAAAAACTGCATGAGATCATTTTCATTTTTGGAGAAAGAGCCCTCCACCTTCGGCTCTTTCTTCAAAATATGAAAATGACCGAATGCAGTTTTTCAAAGAGAACACGCTGGAATGCGAAATTATTCGGTTATTGATGCACGAGTGTAATTTTGGGGAATATTTCCCGAATAAACTTTCAACTTGTCAAGCTGACGTTAGTAATTTATAAATTCTTTGCTTGTCATAAATAACTGTAATATGAACTATGCTACTATGCAATTATCGGTCTACAATGCAATTATCGCAGGGCTCGTTTGCTTGCTACAATGTAATTATCACTTATAATCTCCCTAGAGCATGAATTATTTCCGGAAATTTCCTCGAAGTGCGAAGTTTTTGAAAATTTTCTTAAAAAATTCGCAACTGAGGAAAATTTTCGGAATATCAATTCATGCTTGCGGGAGATTCGGTAGGAAAATTTTATAACAAAACTTTTTTAATAAAATTTAAGTATACCTACTTCTATCGCGGATTTGATATCAAATATTTTAATTTCCCTATGCTCTAGTGAAATGTGGTTTAAATAATTGAATAGAGAAGCAAATATTCTACCTAAATCACATAATTTTATAATACTAGAGGAAAGGGAAAAAAAGTTAAGGTCTACTTCTATCAGAACGCTAATGAATTACATCGGCGGCCCCTTCATTTATTCATCTCGGATTTGTTGTCAAATATTGTAATTTCCCTATGCTCTATTAAAATGTGGTTTAAATAATTAAATAAAGCAGCAAATATTATAGGTACCAAAATCATATAATTTTATAGTACTAGAGGAAAGGGACAAAGAATTAAGGTCTAGTTCTATCGGACGCTAATGAATTACATCGGCGGCACCTTCATTTATCAATCTCAGATTTGTTGTCAAATAATGTAATTTCCCTATGCTCTATTAAAATGTGGTTCAAATAATTAGATAAAGAAGCAAATATTATACCAAAATCACATAATTTTATAGTACTAGAGGAAAGTTACAAAAAATTAAGGTCTACTTCTATCGGATGCTAATGAACTACATCGGCGACACCTTCATTTATTAACCTCGGATTTGATGTCAAATATTGTAATTTCCCTATGCTCTAGTAAAACAAGGTTTAAATAATAATCTAAAATAAATATCAGTCTCTATATTTTTCCTAATTTTATACTACTGGAAACAAGGGAAAGTATTAAAAGAATGCGCAGAACAGTCCAATTCCTCGTCTTCTGAAGCTGGGAAACCAATACCATAATAAATTAAATTTTTTTTAATGTATCACCCCAGGTCTTTAAAAATCAATTGAAGAGGCTATAGCGTTTCCGAGACTCAGCTTTATTTTGTCCTTTTCCTTATAAGTGGAAACAACATTTTTTACATCTTTTAGTAATTTCAACATTTGACGATTCGGTGTTTCTTTTTTTTTTGTAATTTGTAATGTAGACACTAGACATGAGCATTCAATGATGCATTTGATTCACACTTTGTTGAATATGTTTTGTAAATTGGCTTTGCCGTCAATAAATAAATAGATAAATAAAAGTTGAATTAAAAATAATAACGCATAAAAAATAAATGATAATTTTACGAGATATAAAATTAATCAATGTTGGCTATATGTAGTGACAGTGACAAGTTCCATATGTCTATGGTTTCTTATAATTAATTGCATTGTTAACACTTGGGTGTCGTAAAATACAGATAATTAATTTAATATTTATTAATACAATAATGGCGACACGTACAATCTTTGTTCCTTTTGTAAGGAATGTGAGCATATTAAAGTTTATCATAAAAATGTAAAGTATTTAACTGATTTGGTGAAAAATTCTGGCCGAAAACCTGAACAAGAAGATCTATTTAAGACATGAGCAATATTCTTTGTGAAACTATTCCATATTTCACCCATGAATCCTGTGTGGAAAAGAACAAAATGGTGTCGAAGTATTACTATTATTTCATGAAGCATAGACATTTAATGGAAAAAACAACGGATCCTCACCTTACTCGTCATTGAGGAGAAAAGACGTGGAAAAGGAATTTCTAATACATTTGAAATTTGTAACAGGTAATAACATGTACCTATAATTAAGTTATAAATAAATATCTATCAAAAATATTTTACGCCACTGTGTTTATGACAGCTGTCAAGCCAGAGGGAAATTTCCACTTATTAATTTTCCTCAGGGAAATTTCCGAAGAAATTAGGTTATTGTCATAGCAATATGTCAAAATGCAGGCATCTGATTGCCTAAAATTAACTGGTATAAAATTTTCGCTGTAATTTTCGATAACTGCATTGCATTTACAAAGAATTTTTGACAGGAGGGAAATATTCGCTGTAATTTTCGATAATTGAATTCTATTTACATGGGATTTTTGACAGGAGGGAAATATTCGAAATAATATTTGTTATACCGAATATTCTGAAAAGACGATGAAATGTAGAATAAATAAATAAGCTCATTTCAAATATCTCAGTATATTATTTTTACATTATTTCATTTAATGGCCGATTCTTCAAAAATGAAATAGAATTTTTTTTCAATTAATTCATCATTATTCCGATCGTCTACTAGAATTTGAAAGGATCATTCAAATTTTCTATGAAATCTACACGAAATAATTCATTTGTTCTATTGAAAACATGTTTCAGTGAACAAGGGTAGAAGCAGGGAAGGAGAGAGTGGAAGTTATTTCAGTATAAATCAATAAACTAGAGCAAGAGCGCTCGGTTACCGAACTAACGTGCGCTTGCTTAATAATGAGCTACGCTCGAATCAACCCAGAGTTCTCAATTGATAGCAACACAGGAACTACTCTAAAAATACAACTCAGGTATCCATCCTTGACATATTCTATAGAAGGAAAATATAGAAATTGATAATTTCGTTTCTCCAATATTTTATGCAATTACGGACGAATACATTTATTTATTCGCATTCACATGTAAACTGGAGGTGATTTCTAGTTATGGAACTAGTTTTCAGTCGTATTTTATCCCATAGAATACATATACCGTGAAGTGAGACTACTTTGTGACAGTTTTTGAGGTTTTTTCAAGATATCTTTGGAGTTTTTTTACTTACAGTCATTTTAGAACCACCTTTCGATAGCTTAACTTTTTGGCTATCTCTCATGTGAAGATGAAGTTGAAATATCTTATAAAAAACGAGAAAAACGAAGGAATTTTTGTCACCAAATAACCCCGACCCTCGGGGTTACTTTGTGACAGCTAGCTTTTTACATCATAACGACGAGCAAACAACTTTCTGGCACAAAGTAACACTTATACTAGTTGAACAGAGCTTAGAAGAAAACCTTGTCCATAAAAAATTGTAAAAAAAAAATAATACACAATGGCAACTAAGAAATGAAATTTTATTTGAAAATACAGGAAAAAACGAACTTTTTAATCTTAACATTAGGGCCTAAAAACAGTTATGAAAACTAAAAAAATACAAAATGCATCCTATAGTTATGTAAAAAAACATGAAAAAAGTATTTTAACAGAACTCAAGTGTATGTAGTGTGTCATGTATTTACTTATTGAGCAGATCTTCTAATTCAGGGATATCAAATATCGCCCGTTTTCCACGTTGTATGGGATTCTTAATTGACATTACTATCTCCTCGTTTTCATAAAAAATCTCATCTCTTGTAACGGGCCACTTCCACTGTTTCCCATGAGGCACCATGACGTTAACTGTGGCCCCATTCTTTTGAACGCTGGTTATTTCGCCAGCAAAATATTTTCCATCATAGTTTACCACCACAAACTTGCCCACTATTTTCGCATCAGATAAATAATCCTGGCCGCCTTTAGTTTCATCTTTATTCACGCTCTTACTCTCGCGCTTTTCTTCAAAATCTGAGAAGGTCTCGTCCCACGGACTGTCCTCACTTTCTGCGTACTGAGGCTCTTCTTCAATATCAGTATCTGAATCGGATACTTCTGTAGTTTTCTTTAGTTGCTTCTTTTTCTTGGTAGCTCCGGAAGTTGTAGCTTGATTTTCGTCTTCTTCAGGTATTGTGGTCTTAGCGTTGTTATTGACATTTTCATCGAGTAAGAAATCGCTGCTACTCATACTGCGACCTGCTGGGACGTTTAATTTTTTCTTTCTCTTGATCTGTCTCACTGCAGTTGTTTCTGATCTAATCTTGCTTAAGTGTTGTATAAAGCTGTCTCCAACATGTTCACGTATTTCCATGTCGGCAGTTACAATATTATTGCACAATCTACCTAATACCTGCTGGCGATCTAATGGACAAATGCCTGTTTTCCGAAAGCCCGATTTTAAATTGTCCGCTGCTCTTTCTGCTAGCTGATTCATTAGCTCTTTCAAAAGACCAGGAAATTCATCTTTAGGGATCGAGGAGAATTTGCTGCCACGACCATGCAGTTTCCATTCATTAAGAATTTTTCTCCATTTTTCTTTCATTGGCCTAAAGAAGGCAACATCGAGCGGTTGAAGCAGGTGAGTTGTGTTAGGCGGTAGAGCTATAGATTTGATATTATTTGCTTCACACTCCTGAATAACTTGGAAAAAAGTGTCACCAAATAACCCCTGGATTTGTCGAAAATTTAAATAATTAACAAAATCAGATATCCACAATACTTAAAACAAATTCAAAATATGAAAAAAATTGTCTTAAGACAATGGTATTTTACAAAAAATTACCTCTGGGAACCAATCGGATATGATAACTTGTCTCCAATAGAAAGTTGTAACATGAAGTCTCCACACGATTTCAAGGCTGACTGAGTCATGCTGGTACAAGAGCACGTTTCATGCCAGAGAGCCCGCTTGATGTGCAATCGGTAGCGCGCGCCCTCTAGTTGTCTGCATCGATTTAAAAATAGATCGCGATTGTATACTAAACCGGCCAGAAAATGAATAATGCATTTTTAGGGCATCGTCACTAAGTTACCTTGGGTGGCACAAAGTAGCCTCACTTTACGGTAGAGTAAGAGCCAGCGACGATGAGACCTTCGTTATTTTATAAAACCTGAAACTTTCTCTGAGTATTTACCTAGTATAGGTTAAAACAATCCCCGACTATGAAGTTCGGATAACGGTTGCTTTGGATGGTAACAGGTAGCAAAGTTGTAAAAAATTGCACCTTACTTTCGTGAAAGTATAAAGCTCAGTTTTTATATATTTCATTTGGACTAATATCAGAAGTCACGTCGTCCATTGTCAGACACTTAGTATGGTTGCAACCCCCTGTCAGACACCCTTAAATTACATTGAATTGTAATTAAACTTACGTTATATTACAAAGGCTGAGTTTTCGGAATGTTACTTAAGGAACTACCAAAAGATGTTTTCCCAGTGGTCAGACAGTTTCGATGGTTCTTAACCTTGTCAGACACATGAAGGTCTACCGTAGGTGCGAGAGCGAAGTATATACATGCAAGCGGGCGCGAGTGAAATAGTGCGTTCGGTCTATTGCGATCTGTCACTGCGCATCATATGTCGTTTTTTCTTATTTGTGTAGTTATTGAAAATATCTGATTCAGTTTTAATAAATTGTTATCATGGGAGACGTATTAATTTGTGTTGTGTGTGGAAAAAGTGATGGCAAAATGATATTGTTTTCTGAACAATCATTGAAAAAATGTAAAGCTGTTTTGAATGCTAGAAAAAAATATATCCTCAAATATAAAGACATTATTTTGCCTGATGAATATACAGACGGTGGCTGTCACAGGGAATGCTATAAAGTATTCACAGGACTTCCGGACAGATATTTTATTTCAGTTCTTTACCTGATAGTGAGAAAAAAAATCAAACTCCGTACCTGGAGACAACTTTTCTCCAGCCACGTCATTGATACCTGAGTTGACCATAGACCCAACTGATTCACAGTCTTCAACAGAATCATCAACATCACAATCAACTTCAATTTATCAAACAATAGAACTGCAACCTTCAACTTCTCCAGGAAGTTCTCATTTACAGTCTTTACCAAAAGAATGTTCAACAATATCAGTATCAACTTTTATTTCTAAACCAATGGAACTACAACCTACAATTAAATTTTTAAAAAAAACGTAATACTCCAAAATTTTATTGATTATTTCATTAGAATTTTGATTTATTTCTTTTCTGGCATGAAAATTTTCCTAAATTATCTATTTTCAAAGTATTTAATTCTTAATGAAATTATATATCATTATTTAGAAATTACTCTATATTATAGAATTTTTCCATAAATCCAAAAAACATATAATACTGAGTAAATGAAACATGCGCAGTGACAGATCGCAATAGGCCGAACGCACTATTTCACTCGCGCCCGCTTGGATGTATATACTTCGCTTTCGCACCTATGGTAGACCTTCATGTGTCTGACAAGGTGTAAGAACCATCGAAACTGTCTGACCACTGGGAAAACATCTTTTGGTCGTTCCTTAAGTAACATTCCGAAAACTCAGCCTTTATAATATAACGTAAGTTTAATTACAATTCAATATAATCTAAGGGTGTCTGACAGGGGGTTACAACCATAGTAAGTGTCTGACAATGGACGACGTGACTTCTGATATTAGTCCAAATGAAATATATAAAAACTGAGCTTTATACTTTAACGAAACTAAGGTGCAATTTTTTACAACTTTGCTACCTGTTACCATCGAAAGCAACCGTTATCCGAACTTCATAGTCGGGGATTGTTTTAACCTATATTAGGCAAATACTCAGAGAAAGTTTCAGGTTTTATAAAATAACGAAGGTCTGATCGTCGCTGGCTCTTGGACTAATACTATTACCGTGTATCGAAGGAAAGCAGTTAGGTGCGGGAGTACATTTTTCACTCGTTTTAGATCTCCTAGATGACGATTTTCGAAAAAAAGTTTCACGTCTGATATATATCAGAGCGCTGCTTCTGTAATTTTGTGGTTTGTGGAACAATTTTTTTCTCCGATCGTGGGAAAAATGAAACTATTTTGACCTGTTTTCTATGCGCAAAGCGCAAAGCTCAACATTCCAGAATAGTGGTCAGTTGCTAAGCAATTAGAAAATAACAGTGCGGTAATATTCTTACCGCACTGCTGTAGCGTGCGGTAATGTAACAAATGGATTATTACATTAAAATGAAACAGAGTATGGTTTTAATTTTTATAATTGTTGTTAATATTTACATTTTTTGTATCCTGTAGTTTTACGTTTTGAAAATGCTCTCAGTTTTTGGTACTGGGCAATATTGATATTATTTTTAACAGACAAAGTTGATCGAAGCATGGAATAATGTGCCCACAACGTCGAAGATTTCATTGTTTCAGCCAATTCAGCAACATACGCCATCAGTACATTCTCAGAAAAGGATAAACTGTTGTTTTTTCTGCCAAAATCCATGAAGCGTTGGTACGCAAGTTCATACTTCTCTCTGGATTTCGCCGGAAGTAAATTAAGTGAAGCCGCGTTCGCGGCTTCTACTAGTTCAGGAGCCGTGCAAGACAACAAATAATCACTATCAGTGTTCATGTGTACTAATTCTTTTTTAATTCCTTATAAAATACAACGAATCGAACAAAACCGGCTTTAAAATTATTTTACTTTTGTCATAACAGAGTAATTTCCATAGTTACCACTTCTATATTTCAATATGACCATAGAGAAACCTATTTAAACTTACTTGATTACATCTTGGATGAAATATTTTTTAAATAATCATTTTTTAAATATAAATCAACGATCGGAGAAAAAATAGTATGTATAATTCGTGGGAAAAGCATATTCCCAATTTCCTGTGTTACCAGACTCGTCGCTACGCTCCTCGTCTGGTAATTATCACAGTCGTTTGGGAATATTATGCTTTTCCCACTAATTATACAATATACTATAGGCGTCCGAAATTAAGATCGTAGCGCCGGAACGGCTAATATCGGTACTAGAGCATGGGAGATTAGCTGTTTGTTTACATTGGTTGTAATGGTATTTACGTTCATTTCGTTTTGAGTTTTCGAACGTTTATCGTCATAATTTGTGTTTTTTTTGGACTTTGTAATTTCCTGTGATATATTGTGTTTGGATTGAGGACAATTTCATCTCTGTTCAACAGTAGATAACCTACCTACATCAAGTTGAAATTTACACTGAGTTTTTATCACTGAACATGAAAATCAATAATAAAATAAAGTAGAGGACGAATAAATTAATTGGTTGATGGAACTATGTATACCTCATGAAAAGGCTGTATGATAGAACACCTATTTATTTAAAAAATAAAAAAACTTTCAAAAGTTTCAAGAAAACATCTCTGACATGTCTACTTTCATTACGAACTGAAGAATTTTTGAGTATAATGGACAAAACTAAGTACTTACCAGCTAAACTGAAAGAAACAACATGAAATAAAAGAAGAATTAATATGAATACTCTGCTTGAATGGTTTGAACGTAATAAGTTATTATATTTTTTTGAATTTTCCTGACGTATAACAGCTATCCTAAAAGTACGGTGGACTTCTGAGAGTCTGGTTTTTTTGATAGGATCTCTGTTTTCCTGATTATATAATTGAATATTTTAGTTTTTACCTAGCTATAGAGTCCAGATTTATTTCATATTCTTGATGTTATGATAAACTGTTATTTTGGTTGTGCAAATAAACATCATTTGTTATTATTATTTTAATAGTATCTCTGGTTGTTACATGAAAGAAAATACAATAATCTAGAATCTCTGGATGATGACCCAGGTTCAGATTCCGATAAAAAGTGGAAGATTTTTCGTTGGAATAGCATTGGACTTCAAAAACTCTACGTTTTCGGATAGCTGAAAATTGCACATCATTAGTTGGTATAATTCTATATGGAAAAATCCACAAACTTACTGCAGGGAAAATAATTATTCTCAGTAAACTGTAAAGAACAACTCTCTTATGTTCAGACATTTTTTTCAATCTTCAAGATATGAATCCACACCTTTCTTCTGTCCATCATTTCCTTGTTTCCCAACTTTGTTTGGAATGCAACTTTGAATTGTCCAGCTTTCGGAAAGGTATGTAAGCTATATTCGGTTTTTTTTGCCCAATATGAACAATAGAATACACAACAATAGTGATTCATCTCTTCTGAACGTTTGTAAACGATCCAAAATACAATTAAAACTCAACAACTTCTCATATAAAATACACGTAATCAGATGTAAACAAAGCAATTTATCTCCCATGCTCTAGTAATATTCGACACCGGTAGGGGGCGTAACGCTTATTATGTTTTCCCTATTGTTTGTTTTTCTTTTAGTTGCTAACCTTCATGGAATAATTTCAGGAATTTGTATTATTTTAATATCAAATACAGGCTATAATATTATACCTCTATGTGTAATTAGTTTATTCTCCGAAATAAAGTTTATTATTATTATAACTATTACATATACAGGGTGATTCATTAATATGTGTAAATATTTTAACGGGAAAATTTCGAGCTCAAAATATCAAGATCTAACCCAATTCGCTTATACAAAATATTTCTCCTTACTGATTTACAGGATGTTTTATTTAGATTATTAAAAATGAATTTTGTTCATTACTTTAATGCTGCTTGATATTTCTTTATGATATTTGGCAGTAAGTTAAAGTAGTTTGGGATACATCAAATAATAGTAAAGAAGACATGACTCGTACATAAAAATCAGAAGAATTGTGCAGCCATATGTTCAACGTTAAATATCTCGAAAAACAGTGGCTCTAACGTTACAAAAAAATGCCTTATTTACAGAGAAAATATTGGAGAATTGGAAAATTATACTGAAATGACAAGTCTGCCAGTAGCGTAGAATTTAGGAAACGAGAACTCTTTCCGTGCCCCTGCCGTACGCCACTGGTGATAGCAGGAGAGTCTTCTTCACTATTATTTGGTGTGTCCTAAACTACTTAAACTTACTGCCAAATATCATAAAGACATATCAAGCAGCATTAAAGTAATTAACAAAATTCATTCTTAATAATCTAAATAAAACACCCACACAAAGGAGAAAGATTTTGTATAAGCAAATTGGGTTAGATCTTCATATTTTGAGCTCAAAATTTTCCCGTTAAAATATTTACACATATTAATGAATCACCCTGTATATATATATATATATATATATATATATATATATATATATATATATATATATATATATATATATATATATATATATATATATACAGGGTGTACCAATCTTACGACAAACTTCGGTATATGGTTTATTTTAAGATATATCAAAAAATGTTATCAACTAAAATAGTAGATGTCTTTAAGGTCCCTATTTTGAAATTATCTCGAACTATACAGAGTGTTGCATAACTCCGTTATAAACTAAACATATGATTTTTTAAATGAGAACCCCTGTATATTATACCGAATTCGGATTGCTCACATTTTTTTGAAGCTTGGTGTAAGGTTTTGCTATGCTATACTTGGTCATTCAATAGTTATGGACACGTTCATGTGAAAATCGTTGGTAAATCAACGCTCTGTAGCTTAATATAAACTGAATGTTCAAAGTGTCCACTGTCAACATCAATGCAATGCTGTTAACCATTACATTTTCTCAGTAACCGTTGACATTGATGTTAACGATGAACACTTTGAACATTTAGTTTAATATTGCGGTTAGGATTATACTTTTGGTGATTTGTTTTGCTTAGAATGAATTGTTCATTAAAATTCATCATTATTTAGGATTTTTTGTTACATTCAACGTTTATTGCTTTCACATAATAGGTTAATAATTATGGTTTACAATAAATATTACAGAATAACTCTGTTTTTATAAATTTTGGGTATAGGGAATGCTTGACAAGAATATAGAAGATTCTATTTTTGCTATAAAATACAGGGTGTTCCATTTGAAAGAAGAGAGAAAATGAAAAGTTCGAGTTTCCGTCCACCCTGTATACAAAAAAGAAAATAATTAAAATTTAATGGAATATGGAGATATTGCATCATATTTTTTCCATCATTTCTTTTTCCTTGACGTATAATAAGCTACAGAGCGTTGATTTACCTACGATTTTCACATAAACGTGTCCATCACTATTGAATGACCCTGTATAACATAACAAAACCTTACACCAAAAGTTTCGAAAAAATGTGAGCAATCCGAATTCGGTATAATATACAGAAGTTTTCATTTAAAAAATCATATGTTTAGTTTGTAACGGAGTTATGCAACACTCTGTATAGTTCTAAATAATTTCAAAATATGGACCTTAAAGAAATCTACTATTTCTGTCTATAAAATTTTTTTATATTTCTTAAAATAACCCATATACCGAAGTTTGTCCTAAGATTGGTACACCTGTATATATATATATATATATATATATATATATATATATATATATATATATTATATATATATATATATATATATATATATATATATATATATATATATATATATATATATATATATAATATATATATATATATATATATATATATATATATATATATATATATATATATATATATATATATATATATTATATATATATATATATATTTATATATATATATATATATATATATATATATATATTCGATACATATTGACATCTTCAGCAGCTCCCATCGAGTTGAATGAGATTTGAGGAAATATTTGCGACCGCCACCATTTTCACGTAGATATTTCTAATTTTTATATAAATATCTCTACCGGTACATATTTACATATCCAGCGGTTCGCATCGCACCAAATGAGCTAAAATTTGGTATCTGAAGTGGTTTCTGAGGCAGAGCAAAACTATCAAAATTTGGTTAAATTTTTCTAACCGCGTACACGATGCACTTCGCGAATGTGTTTTTTACAATAGAGATTCGAAATTCGGTTGATGTTGAGGTACGTTCCTTGGTTGTTTTCAACTTTTTTCCTCAATCGCGATGCACTTCGCAAATTTTTTTTTTAATAAAATAAATTATTTTCTATTAACTGAGATTGAATCCTCGCACATCACTTGGTGAAACATCATAAAGAATAAAGTTTGAACTTAAAAATGAAACACATTTAGCTTAAGTTTCACTATATAAAAAATAGTTAGATACTGTATTGAGCAGTAAAGGATAGTGGACATGTTTCGAGTTATGAACTCATTGAATTCATAAGTGTGTTTTATTTTAAAGTTTAAATTATTTTTTTTTAATTCGATTTGCTATTTATGAGTGATTTTTAAAAATATAATTTAATTCATCAGAATCGCATTTCAACTCGATGCATTTCGCGCGAAATATTATACATTATATAGGAAAATTCTTTAATAATTTAAAAAATTATCAAACAACTTTCCAAGAAAGCTGGTTATACGTATTCAGCAACGCAAAATCTGCATTCACAATCGAACGGTGAATTATAGAAATTGTCAAGTCACCCCGACTCAAAATCTGCATACAGCTGTTGCGATCTTATTAGATCTCATCAGTGCAGCTTATTTGACTCTGAGTGAAATAACAAATTTCTAATTGTTCTCCAATACAAATCGTGGTCAGTAACACTGTCTGGATAACAATCCAGAGCGCTATCCCACCAAAGATATTGGGAAACAACAATTCACCGCTTAGACTGAAAATGCAGAAATTCGTCGCTTAAACACCTCCTGATATGAGGATATCTACTCTACAACAGTTACTGACCACGATTTGTATTGGGGAACAATTAGAAATTTGTTAATTCACTCCGAGTCAAATAAGCTGCACTGATGAGATCTAATAAGATCGAAACAGCTGTATGCAGATTTTGAGTCGGGGTGACTTGACAATTTTTATAATTCACCGTTCGATTGTGAATGCAGATTTTGCGTTGCTGAATACGTATAACCAGCTTCGTTGGAAAGTTGTTTAATAATTTTTTAAATTATTAAAGAATTTTCCTTGTTCACTTTGTGTAATGTATGAAATTGACCATGGTCGACAAGTATGTTTTTCATGATTTGATCGAAATATTATAGACCGAGAGATACTGGAAGAATTTGTGAAGTCATTTCTAACAGTATGGCGCTTTTAGGAGGGTTCATATACTTAATAAATTGAAGGAAAATGATGTTCTTACCGGTGGTGCGCAATTGCAGAATAATTAATTGAAATTGCTCGAAAATCCGGAGGTGTCAAACAATTTCTTTGACAAAATTTCTTCAATTTATCGGTATTTTAACAACAAAAAATCCGACGCTCGCTATATGCCATACTTCTCCGGTGGGTGTTTAGGCCCGCCATACTTTTTTGAAAATGTTTTTTAAAAATTTTTTAAAAATTTATTTCTTACAAGCTGATTTTTTTTTAAACAATTGTTTTTCATTAATCCTGTACGAAAATCACCACGCCATACCATTCCGACGGTCCAAAATACCCGCCATACCCCCTCAAACATGTAATTTTTTAAAATTTGAAAAACTATATACGTATATGAACTCCCCTAAAAGCGCCATACTGTAAGAAATGACTTCACAAATCCTTCCAGTATCTCTCGGTCTATTATAAGACTTTAGTGATGGAACTTTGCTGCTCACGAGTTTTTTTTTTGTATGTAGGTGCTCGATTAAAGATTGAGAGTTAATACAAATTTGAGAATTCTGAATTAGGAGTTTAATTTCATTTTCTGCAAATATCACACAATTATTCAATATTTTCATTAATAATGTAGAAATATATGCATAGGTAATTTTTATTCGAAGGAATATTTAAATCGAGACATTTCATGTACTGAATGAAGGTTTCTCAGTCAAAACTTTTTTCTTCTCTTTGTTGTTTTCTTTTTGCACAACTTAAGATTTTGTATTCATAAATAACAACAAAAAATCCGGATAAATCATCAATCTCGGCATTCACTCACGAGTTCATGGACGCTCTTGGAGATATGGTACAAGTTAAACAACCCTTCACATAGTTGCACCTCCCTTGGTATAATTGCATGCCTCATGACATTTCCAACAAGTAATTAACTCACACCTTGTACCAGTGCTCTCATCCGAAATCTCTTTCAATCGCAAAAATAGCTATTTATGTAACAAGTTGCGAAATGAATGCGTCTGTCTGAATACTCGTTTCGCAACGAATTTCATACAAGATTTTTTATGAAAGCGGAGAATTCGATTTTTTCATGCGTTTATTTGTGCCTTAAACATATTTAAAAGTGAGCTGATAATCTGTTTCTGAGGCATTGTTCATGCATTGTTTAATATTAAGATTCTGTCACTTTGAAACGCGATATTTCCAACAAAGTTTTGTAAAAAAATCGTCAAAGAATGAGTGATAATGACGATTCTTTGGATATTGAACAAGCTGCTGAAACTGCGCTATCCATGTTGTTGCCCGAAAATATTATACGAGACCACCTAAAACTTTGAAACCTGGGTTAAAGAAATAGTATATTGTGTATCTAGTGTGTGAAGTATACTTTTTTACGCGAGTGTGGAAGTTTGTGGAACGAGCCGCAGGCGAGTTTCACAATCCGCACGATCGTAAAAAAGTCTTCACGCACGTGGTGCACACTATACTTTTTCTACGACCTTTTACTTAGAGATTGAATTAAAGGAAAATTTGACTAAATTTCTTTATTATAATAATAATTATTACGAACAGTTATATTGCAATTTTGTAAATTGTCAAAATGTACAGAAAAATTCTTTAATAATTTAAAAAATTATCAAACAACTTTCCAAGGAATTTTGTATAATTTTTTAAATTATTAAAGAATTTTCCTTGTTCACTTTATGTAATGTATGAAATTGACCATGGTCGACTAGTATGTTTTTCATGATTTGATTGTCAAAAAATTATCATATTGCTATGAGTTTACAGGTGAACAAAAAGCAATATTCCATACCTGATATATTAAAGCAGTCAACGTCAATATTTTGATAGAAACAATCAATAGAACACTACAAACCATCAATATATACACCTGTACACTACCTAACCTAATAAACAGACGAACACAAGTCATAACAAGTGAAAGTCGAATGACAGTCGAATTTGGCGCGAAATCGATTGTTCGTATTATACGAGACCACCTAAAACTTTGAAACCTGGGTTAAAGAAATAGTATATTGTGTATCTAGTGCGTGAAGTATACTTTTTTACGCGAGTGTGGAAGTTTGTGGAACGAGCCGCAGGCGAGTTTCACAATCCGCACGATCGTAAAAAAGTCTTCACGCACGTGGTGCACACTATACTTTTTCTACGACCTTTTACTTAGAGATTGAATTAAAGGAAAATTTGACTAAATTTCTTTATTATAATAATAATTATTACGGACAGTTATATTGCAATTTTGTAAATTGTCAAAATGTACAGAAAAATTCTTTAATAATTTAAAAAATTATCAAACAACTTTCCAAGGAATTTTTTATAATTTTTTAAATTATTAAAGAATTTTCCTTGTTCACTTTATGTAATGTATGAAATTGACCATGGTCGACTAGTATGTTTTTCATGATTCGATTGTCAAAAAATTATCATATTGCTATGAGTTTACAGGTGAACAAAAAGCAATATTCCATACCTGATATATTAAAGCAGTCAACGTCAATATTTTGATAGAAACAATCAATAGAACACTACAAACCATCAATATATACACCTGTACACTACCTAACCTAATAAACAGACGAACACAAGTCATAACAAGTGAAAGTCGAATGACAGTCGAATTTGGCGCGAAATCGATTGTTCGTATTATACGAGACCACCTAAAACTTTGAAACCTGGGTTAAAGAAATAGTATATTGTGTATCTAGTGCGTGAAGTATACTTTTTTACGCGAGTGTGGAAGTTTGTGGAACGAGCCGCAGGCGAGTTTCACAATCCGCACGATCGTAAAAAAGTCTTCACGCACGTGGTGCACACTATACTTTTTCTACGACCTTTTACTTAGAGATTGAATTAAAGGAAAATTTGACTAAATTTCTTTATTATAATAATAATTATTACGAACAGTTATATTGCAATTTTGTAAATTGTCAAAATGTACATTTACTTTCTCTTTCTCTACAAAATTAGTGCTGCTTGTACTGTTGGTATTGACAACATAACTACGATTATTCTCAGTTGTTAAGATTTTATTGCAGACATCTATCTTTTTAGTTAGGGATTCTTCCACGTAGGCTTCTGCCACTAAGGATGATTTCCAGCCGCCGTGTTTTTTTAGCGTTAGGAGATCTCCTCCACCTTCGACTAATAAAGACGCAGATGAACACCGTAGGCTGCGCCCGGTAAATTCGTTGGGATTGGGGAGTTTCAAAAATGTGGCAACTTCTGAAGGGACTTTTCCTATCTTATTTATACCAATCACTTGCCGAGTACATTTCTCTCGTTGATAATTAATAAAGAATTTATTTTCGGCATAATCCTTGGGACGAAGAGCCACGTATTTGTGATAGATATATGTCCAAGTATTCAGTAACAGTAAATTTTCTAGAAACCTTAGTCTTCGTATCATTAACTGACACAATAAGAACTGTTCCCAAATTTTGAATGTCATCCATTTTTAATTTATAGAGCTCATCTCTGCGCAGGGCTCCAGCTACCCCAAACAACAAAATAAGCTAAAAATTTGAAGATTAGTATTTATCGATATTTATACAAATGGACTTACTTTGGTTAATAAATATTTTTCATCGGGTGCCTCTTTGAGAAATTTTAATACGTGTTCCTTTTCCAAAACGCGTGATTTTTTAGGAATGTATCCCTCGTTTTTCCGTTTCAAGAAAGCGCGAACTTTCGGATAATCACCAATTTGTACGTTGTACTTAACACTAAGGGTGCTTTTCAACATTGAGTAGTGACTCCATAAGGTAGAAGATTTAACCTTTGTTGATAATTCAGATAGGTAGGCTAATATTACCCTTTCGGAGAATGATTGGACGTTGTTTGTATTGCGCCATTGCATAAACTTTTCCAAAGTGTTTTCGTAAATTCCCAACGATTTTTGTGGCAATAACGATTAACTTGCTTCACTGGCTGCTAACGTTATATTTGGAGGAGTTGATGGGAGTACTTCAATGCTGTCCATCAGGAATTTGCGTGAAATACACGGCTAATCGGTTTAAATCAAGATTTCGTCGTACTATTTATTAATTCAGAGGGTAATTAATTACTACTTCGGTCTATTAACTGATGTAACTCTGAACTTCACTCTGCGGGAACTGTCATATTTGTCAATTTCTCTCGCCACCGCTACCTAGACCAGCGACCGGTGTGTGAATTTGTATTGACTCTTATGGCACCGGTGCGTGAAATAAATCCCATAAGAAAAGCATGGCATTTCACACACCGATTCGTGAAATGAAGCTTTACACATTTTTATCGATGTGTGACGTTAGTAATTCACATACGGGAGTAGAAAAAATATTTTACAGAAGAGGTATTGCTATCCTATTTCCTGAAGTTATTCAATACCTTAAGGCCATCAACTTTGTGGAGTAAATATTCGATGATCCGCACCATAGTTGTACCTTTAAGATTTATAATAAATAAATATTGTCATTGTTTTTAACGTTTCATGTTTACTTTCAGGCACTAGTGTCTGTCACTTTTAGGTACTAGTGCCTAAAAGAATGTCATTTCGAAACTCTAATAAATATCGAAAACTGGCCGTTTCGAAACGCTTCAACAAAAAGGCTATTTATATATGGCAAAAATAAGACCTAAATGGCCAATTTGACCAAAGTGGCGCGTTTCTAGATGGGAATTGCAGAGCAACATATGACGAACCTATGTGGCCACTTTTAAGTTTCTGGATTTTATCCTGAATTATCACAGCATTTTTCTGTAAAGAACCTATAAAAGTTGGTTTTTGGTCCAAGTGACCTTCCGGACGTGATACTGAAGGTGATACCTTCAGTATCACAGGTGGCTGGTGACTTAACGGTAACGGTGTCGGCAAGTATCAGAAACAAATAAAGTAAATATGGAGAAGTGTTATTATTATTGTTAATTCTTCATCACATTTTAGAAAACAATGTAATTTCAACATTCATTAGTGACCTTATGGATTCTATTCCTTCAGTCGAGTTGATTTTGTCGAAAAAAGGCAAGAAAGATGTGCATCCAAGAAGTTAACTCTACATGCTAGCCGGAATCGCACCCCCACAAATACGGAGGGAAACCCTAGCCATGGCCGAACGAAACAGACAATGCGACGACACCAGACATCCTCTGTATCAACATATACCGGTAGCGGCCAGACTAAAATCAAGGCGAAACTTTATACAATCTACACAGCCCCTCACAGCCTCTAAAACTGCCACCAAGGAGACAAGATGGGAACAGTGCCTAATAGACCACGACACTCCAACCTGGAACCCAAAAGAAAAACTTCCTGCAGGTTTGGACCTAGACTGGGGCACCTGGAAGACCCTCAACCGACTTCGGTGCCAAATGGGGAGATGCAAGACCAACCTCGTGAAGTGGGGATACGTGGAAGAGGCGGCATGTGAATGCGGAGAAGCCCAGTCAATGGAACACCTCCTGTCGTGCCAATCCCTACAAGCCCCATGTACCCTCCGGGACCTATGGACGTGTAATGAAAATGCTGTGATATGCGCCAGACACTGGAGTGATATATGAACATTTATAGCTATATATATTTGTTGTTTGTAGTGTATTTTGTTTTTTCCTGTTATGTAACATGTTTATTGTTTTGTTATTGCTTTGCTTTTTTTACATTCTTCGTTAATCCTTATGTCTAAGACTTGTCAAGATCTTCTAAATGTTATGGGGATACTTATACAGACTTTATTCGTGCTCATAAAATTTACATTTTTTACACACGTCAATTATTACAAAAAAAATGCTAAAAATAAGTATAATCAAGTACTAAACAATAAATACACTAAGAACCTATAGGTACAACATTCTACATAGTAGCACTCACATCTAAAAATTCCTGTATACTATAGAATTTTTTTTAGTACACTAACAAACTGTCTCTCTGTTTAACATTTAATATGCTCCGGAAGTTTAATGAAACATTTCGGCCCAAAATAGGTACTACTTATACATGACCTCTTCAATCTCAGATAATCCAAACTTATATTGTTCTTATCTCTAGTGTTATGAAAATGATTATGACAACAGAGTTTGTATTTCTCCGGGTTTCTCTTAACATAAGTAAGACAACTTAAAATATACATGGATGGCAAAGTAAGTATGCTTAAGTTTATGAATGTTTGCCTAACATCTGCTCTATAGTATAGGCCCCCCACAACTCGGACTGCTTTTCTTTGCAATTTAAAAATTCTGTTTACTTGTGATGTATAACCCCATGTAAGTATAGCATAGTTGCAGTGAGATTAAAATAAGGCATGGAAAGCCATAAGAAGCACTTCATGATCCAAAGTCTTTTCAAGTGTTCTAAGGAAATATGAAATTAATAGTCAGGTATCATGCTGATTAAAATCGGTACACTTGTCTTTATTTGACCTTTCGGAAATACTCATTTCCTCTACTTGTAAACATGAAATGATGATGATGATTTAAAATTATAGATTAGACAGTATAGGTTATATGAATCAACACATATTTCATAATTAGATAAGTAATAGCGATTATTTCAATTTTACGTGTACCCCCTTATCTGATGTATCAGTATCAAAATTGATTGGCGCGCCCCTGGTCCCACCGCATATCTACTGTTTGAGGGTCGCATCACTCGCATCATCGACCGCAACACGTAGTTGTCTTTCATGTAAGTAGTTTTCTATCAAGGTTCAATAGCAGTACCTTTTAGCAAACTCGGTCAAATGCTTTAGAGACTAAGGCATTTGCTAATGATTTTATGATTCTCGATAATGTTTGTTCAAAGAGATGTGACATCCGTGATGAACGATAACTTCCAGAGTCGTATTGATGATCACTTATAAGAATATTCTGTTCAGAATATTCAGGCAGATTCCATTACTGTGGATAATATAGGTAGTATGACTATAGTAGGCGGTAATTTTCAGGCAAGCACATTTTTCCTTTTTTTCGGAATTAGCTGGACTGCCCGTAGAATAATTGAAAAAACTCTATCGCAGCGAGCTGCATTAGAAAAGCTGGTTTTCAAATTGTATCAGGTTTGAAAAATGTATTCATTCAAGTATGATTTTTGTTTCAAATCCAAAAAACAAAAATTGCACCGTCTATCGCGTAAGCAATATTTATTTCTTCCTCCGGAGGGTCAACCCCCAACAAATTTATATCGAAATAAATACCATCCAAGATATCATACGAAACTACGTACATACAAAGTTTCAATCCTATGGTCCCAAAATTGCGCCTTCTATCGTGTAAACAAGATTTATTTCCTCTCCTGGGGGGTTAGCCCCCCATGCAATTCGTACCAAAACCAATCCTATCCAATATATCATACGAAACGACCTACTCACAAACTTTCAATCATTTTGCTCCAAAATTACACCCTTCATCATGTCAACCCCCCAACCAATTTGAACCAAAACGAATCCCATCCAAGATATCTTTCGAAAATACCTACTTACGAACTTCAAACCCTATTACTCCAAAATAAGGACCTTTATCTTGTAAACAAGATTTATTTTCTCCCCGGAGAGCCAATCCCCCCACTAATTCAAACCAAAGCCAATTCTGTTCAAGGTAACATACAAAACTACCTAGTTACAAGTTTTCAACCTTATTGCTACAAAATTGCGCCTTCTGTGGTGAAAAAAAGATTTATTTTTCCTCAGGGGGGTCAACCCCCCAACCAATTCGAACCAAAACCAATCCCCTCCAAGATATCATACGAAACTACCGATTTACAAACTTTCAACCTTATTGTTTCTTTCCCTGGGGGGTTAACCCCCCAACCAATTCGAACCAAAACCAAACATATTCAAGATATCATACTAAATTACCTAGATACGAACTCTCAACCCTATTGCTGCAAAATTGCGCCGTGTAAACAAGATTTATTAGGGAGTTTTTGCACACAACCCTATACTACTGTAATTGCAATAAAATTACCTAAACTTTTGTATATATTTCAAGTTGTAAGCAGAAGAGCCCAATTACTGATATCAACTTACCAACCAGGTAATAGGTACCAGAAAAAGATAGGCAACCTGGTTGTAGCATATTATGTATGGATATTATATGCTTTCCTTCGGAGTTACGCTCGTTTGGCAAGAACGTCGGTGAATTTTGAAAAAATAATTGCTTGTTGTAAATTTAATTAATTATAGCCATCAACCTTTTCTACGGCAACCCTCTCGGTAAGTGTACAGAAACATATTTTTTCTCCGATCGTGGGAAAAGTGACAATATTTTGACCTGTTTTCTATGCGCAAAGAGCTCAACATTCCAGAATAGTGTTCAGTTGCTAAGCAATTAGAAAATAACAGTGCGGTAATATTCTTACCGCACTGCTGTAGCGTGCGGTAATGTAACAAATGGATTATTACATTAAAATGAAACAAAGTATGATTTTAATTTTTATAATTGTTGTTAATATTTACATTTTTTGTATCCTGTAGCTTGACGTTTTAAAACTGCTCTCAGTTTTTGGTACTGGGCAATATTAATATTATTTTTAACAGACAAAGTTGATCGAAGCATGGAATAATGTGCCCACAACGTCGAAGATTTCATTGTTTTAGCCAATTCAGCAACATACGCCATCAGTACATTCTCAGAAAAGGATAAACTGTTGTTTTTTCTACAAAAATTCATGAAGCGTTGGTACGCAAGTTCATACTTCTCTCTGGATTTCGCCGGAAGTAAATTAAGTGAAGCCACGTTGGCGGCTTCTACTAGTTCAGGAGCCGTGCAAGACAACAAATAATCAATATCAGTGTTCATGTTTACTAATTCTTTTTTAATTCCTTATAAAATACAACGAATCAAACAAAACCGGCTTTAAAATTATTTTACTTTTGTCATAACAGAGTAATTTCTATGGTTACCACTTCTATATTTCAATATGAACATAGAGAAACCTATTTAAACTTACTTGATTACATCTTGGATGAAATATTTTTTAATTAATTTTTTAAATGTAAATCAACGATCGGAGAAAAAATAGTATGTATAAGTCGTGGGAAAAGCATATCCCCAAACTCCTGTGTTACCAGACTCGTCGCTACGCTCCTCGTCTGGTAATTATCACAGTCGTTTGGGAATATTATGATTTTCCCACTAATTATACAATATACTATTATTTGATAATTTTTTGTCCGGTAAGCATATGTCAGGTAAGCATATGAGTGAAGGTCGACCCCTACTACGCATACTGGTTGAAAAATGTCGTGAATCGAATCTTGTTCTTCATCCAGCATCAGTAGTAATGAATTTTGAAGGAAATATAGTGCTGAACGAGCATTCAAGAATTGCTGAAAGAGCGTTGAAGTGATTGGAGTGATGCGAGTGAGAGATTCACTCGTTCTTATATTAAAAAAACTCGTCGCATTATCCACACGTTGAGGGTACTTCAAACCAGCGGTAAGGGGATAAAGAAGGAGGAGGTAAAGAAGGAAGGATTTCAGGCGGGAGGTGATGGAGTATGCATAATATGTGTAATAATACATAGATATGTGTGAGGGTATAATTTTATTATCCGAAAAATTGGACTTTTCTTCTTTTTTTCTCATTTTAAGAAATTTTTCGTTTGTATCTTTGGTATTATTGAGCCAGAAATACTTTCGATGAATTTTGAAGAAAATGTAATGCCGTTTCACGTGGTTTTGCCAGATTTTCGCTCAAGCACATGTTTCAGAAGATATGGGAAGAAAACCTGTAACGGCTTGAAAAATATCGCGGTTTTTTGCCCCAGTGTCAAAAGCTCCGGGTCTTCGTGTTCGAAAACTCAGCAAAGACACCCTTTATCATCCCCAATTATTTTTACAAGAATGCAGTACTATTTGCTCGCTTAAATTTTTTAATTTAAAAGCCTGGCAACCCATATTCATGACCGGATTTTTGCAGGCAACCCTATACTACTGCATTCGCAATAAAATTACCTTAATTTTAATATATATTTCGTTTGGCAAGCAGATGAGTGAAGGTCGACCTTACTTGGGATCTTAGACTAATAAATAGGTCATGGGATTTACGTAAGTCGAAAGAAATTAAGAAACTACCAGCTTCTAATACTTAGCTTTCAATTTACAATGGAGATTTGTCAGGCGACACAGGACGCACAATAACTTGCTATAAAAAGAACGAATTTCGAATTGTTCCTGAATATCACATGTAAACCAGTTATTAATACCTTGTAACACTAAAAATTAATTACCAAATTGTCAATTGATTAAAGCTACGAGGACTAACATAAAACTTCAGTAAAAACTTGTAGTGTATTTGAAGCCTAATGAACATCATAGCTTAATGCTCGCTGAATAAATCAATACCTATTTCTGAATTATGAGCAGACTACATTTGGCGCTCAAGATCTCAACGGATACAAGCTTTATATTTCATACAATGATATGCAGCAGGGAGCTCAATCAGAATACATTCACTAGGTACTATACTGACACAACAGATAAACAAGAGGGGATGGAATCTCACAATAGTCACTGGTTGATAGTTCTATAAGTCGCCCACCAGTAATTCTATTTTCAGGATGAATCAGATTTTTAATTCAACTCTAGAGTTATAGCTTACTAATTTTCAAGATTCACATAACTTAATATACCTCAATAATTGACTAATGTAGAGAAAATTTATACTATTAAGATATATATATATATATATATATATATATATATATATATATATATATATATATATATATATATATATATATATGTATATATATATATATGTATATATATATATATATATATATATAATATATATATATATATATATATGAATATATATATATATATATATATATATATATATATATATATATATATATATATATATATATATATATATATATATATATATATATATACGGGGTGTCCACGGAAGGTGGCTCGCCCCTATAACTTTTTTGTTTTCGGAGATAATGAAATGAAATTTACAGGATCTGTTTAATGCATAACACTGCGTTTTTTGGCAAGTAACTCAACTTCATGCAACCGGAAGTGACATAAACTTTCGATTTTTAAATGGGACACCTGGTATATTTTCAGTTTTTTTGTCTCCATATGACATTTAGAATACAACCATGTATCATTTGCTACTTTTTGTAACCGTTGTTCAATTTTTTTTCGAAATAAGTTTTCATTGTAGAGGGCTATAGATGCGTTCAAATAAATAATTTCGGTCCTAAAATGGCCCTGCTTACCGCCCAGGGACGTAGATTTGTGGGCGTGGCTTTGTTTCAGTTGTGTTGGTCACAGGCTACTCGATGATTTCAAATGTTATTTTAATCTCAATAAGATTTTCCATTTAAGGAAAGTTTTAAGGTAATGGGATTTCACGTTTTTATCGAAAGTTTTCTTTCAACCTAATACCTAGAGTGCGGTATCAAATTGATCGTAATAAAATTATCTTTTTTTTTAACCCGACGAGCCACTATGTTGCCATTTGAAAAAAAATAGTACTTAAAGTTTTAAAATTAAACTTCACATAGCTTGAACATTTTGATCGAAAACAGTGAAGTTGTATTTTAACATACATTTTAGGACCGAAATTAGTTATTTGAACGCATCCATAGCCCTCTAGAATGAAAAATGCAGTTTTAAGCATCAAACAGATCATCTAAATTTCATTTCATTATCTCTGAAAACAAAAAAGTTATAGGGGCGAGCCACCTTCCGTGGACACCCGGTATATATATATATATATATATATATATATATATATATATATATATATATATATATATATATATATATATATATATATATACAGGGTGTCCCGAAATTAGACGTCAATATTTCGACAACATATTCTACTTCCAAAAATCGAGATAAAAGTTCATATAAACTAGGGTCCACAAGTTCTTCGTTTTTAAGATACAGGGTGTTAAAGATGAAGACCTGATGGTGATTTTTTGTGAATATTTTCGAAACCTGTGGAGGTAATTGAATAAAATTTGGTACAGTTACGAAACTTTTCACGCTGTATTTAATGTAATAATGTTAATATTGCAATATTCTCAGGACTGCGTAGTGCAGGGATGTATTGGCAAACAATTTGGCCCAAATTTTTTGGTGCTTGATTTTTAGTAATTTTGACTTTAAAATTTATGATATATATATATATATATATATATATATATATATGAAGCTTTTTGTACAAATAGGGTACTACTTTCATACTTCACTAGGAAGCAGCATTTTCGAGAAAAATGCATTCGAATATTTCTTTACGAATTGATTATTGTCCCGAAATTCGACGTCAATATTCTAACCACGTATTCTACATCCAAAAATAAATATGAAAATTCATATAAACTAGTATCCACAACTTCTTAGTTTTAAAGGTGAAGACCCGATAACGGTTTTTTATGAATATCATATTTGATATCACTATTCTAGTCTAATTTGTAGTGTGGTGCTGCATTTTCTCAACAAGGTCGGCAATTCTTGGTCTTATCTTTGAAAGTGCGCAACCAATATATTCCTTTTGTATTAGAATTTGTCAAATATGAAATTTGTCATTTTGAAGCCCAAAATTTATAGGCTCTCCCACCTCCCAATGTCCTTCCCTCCAGTTTGGGAACCACTGAACTAAACATTAAGAAACAATTATTTGAGGTTTACTTATTCTAATATTTAATTTAGGCTCTACGCGTATTCGCATGTGAAGCTTGTGGAACTTCAAAATGGTTTTGACTTATTTGATTCCTTGCCACACGTATTATTTCACACAACTCCTCCTCGTTGTCTACTTCTATTGCCCCAAATATAGTAGTCTAGTGGATTTAAATCCGGCGATCGGGGTACCCTTGGAATAGGAACACCTCTTCTATACTGAGCTGGCTCACCGTCGTGCTCTTCCATTGCATAAACCACGTACAAAGTGGATATCTGATAATTCTATATTTGAAAACCTCTGAATTACTACTGAATAGCTTTTTTTCCGGAACCAAGCAGCACAATTAAAAACTGGGCAATTAATAATTGACAGCTTATTTTTCTTCGCCTAGCAAATCGGAAAACGTCATTTGTTTCCAGATTTGCTGCTTATTTTCTATTCGATTTGCACATTGAAAAGCGAAAAATCAATTCGTAAAGAAATATGAAGTATGAGAAGAGTAACTTATTTGTACAAAAACTTCATATTTTCAAACTTTGAAGTCAAAATTATTAAAAATTAACCACCAACAAATTTGGGCCAAATTTTTCGCGAATACTCCAATGCACTACACACTCCTAAAAATATTACAATACTTGCTTTTAATACATTGAATAGAGCGTGCAAAGTTTCATAACTGTACCAAATTTCATCCAATTACTTTGAGAGGTTTCGAAAATATTTATAAAAAACCACCATCAGGGCTTCACCTTTAACACCCTGTATCTTAAAAACGAAGAAGCTGAGGACCCTAGTTTATATGAATGTATATATATGTATATATATGTATATATATATATATATATATATATATATATAAGTATATATATATATATATATATATATATATATATATATATATATATATATATATATATATATATATATATGTATATATATATATATATATATATATATATATATATATATAATTATTTTATTCGAATTGTTGTTGCCTGTGATTTATTTTTAATCTCTTGATAATTATTAGCAATAACAGGCTGGTTGAATCTTAAAAAACTCAATTTAATAAATAAATTAACGTTCAACTATAACATTCATAGTTATTCAAAACTTTTGAAAAAAATTGAAAATTCTTTGACATTTATTGACTTGAAAAAATTGAATAGATAAGATTGATCTGTCTTGTTAAAAATTCTTTCAGTCTAATATTAACATTCAAAATTGTTGTCATTAGAAGGCAAGGGAAACTACAGAAACCTTTACCTATGTAATGTTCGAAAATAATAATAATAGGGTACTATTTATTTAACAGAAAGAAATTAGTCACGGGAAAATATTAAAAAAGTAGAGCAGAACCATCGGTATAGAACTTTTATATGGAAGCAGCCGTTGACACGTGTTTCGGACTCTTTGGTCCTCATCAGAACGGCGTAGCTAAGTATTGGATTGAAAATTTGTAGATGAAAATAGTTTAATAAATAAATACTTAGCTACGCCGTTCTGATGAGGACCAAAGAGTCCGAAACACGTGGCAACGGCTGCTTCCATATAAACGTTCTATACCGATGGTTCTGCTCTACTTTTTTAATATTTTTCCGTGACTAATTTCTTTCTGTTAAATAAATAGTACCCTATTATTATTATTTTCGAACATTACATAGGTAAAGGTTTCTGTAGTTTCCCTTGCCTTCTAATGACAACAATTTTGAATGTTAATATTAGACTGAAAGAATTTTTAACAAGACAGATCAATCTTATCTATTCAATTTTTTCAAGTCAATAAATGTCAAAGAATTTTCAATTTTTTTCAAAAGTTTTGAATAACTATGAATGTCATAGTGAAACGTCAATTTATTAATTAAATTGAGTTTTTTAAGATTCAACCAGCCTGTTATTGCTAATAATTATCAAGAGATTATATATATATATATATATATATATATATATATATATATATATATATATATATATTTATATATATATATATATATATATATATATCTTTAACTTAATTGACATAACCTGTATTTTATGTTCACAGCAGATGTATGTGACATGAAATACAGGTTCTGTCATTTAAATCAAGTTATATTGGTTTAAATTCATAATTATTATGTGCTAATTACTAGACGACCAGTTTAAATTGATCGTCATTCAAATTTCACAAGTGAAGCATTAAATAAGGTCCGTTCTCACATTTCATTATAAATTTGATATCAAAAATCACACGGTATAGGAATGGTGAACCTCAATGAAACTCGCATTTATTTGGGTCTTGTATAATTTCAATATGTTCCTGTAGTGGCCCGCTACCCACCCCATCCTTAACAAAATCATTTAGACATAATATTCCGTAGCATCTACCTTGAATAACCCTGTATATATATATATATATATATATATATATATATATATATATATGTATAAATAAATATATATATATATATATATATATATATATATATATATATATATATATATATATATATATATATATATATAAATATAATTATATATATATATATATATATATATATATATATATATATATATATATATATATATATATATATATATATATATATATATATATATATATATATTTATTTACATACTCGTACACACACATATTTGTATATTTTAAGGCATCTGATATGCAACATGTATTAATTCATTGATAATCAGCAAAGAATAGTAAAAGGCCAAAAACCCATTGCGAGAAAAGGGTACCTAATGTTCCTTCAAAAAGGCCTTATACAGACTTCGATAAGAGGAAGAAGAGTTATACCTAGTTTACAACGATCGATCGATGAATATTATATTGGAACTGTGAGAACGATGAAATAGCTATTTATGATATTAGAGTTAAAAGTAATACTTTATTTTGTGAGTGGAGAACAAAATAAAGTCACATTCAACACAAATATCATACACTATTTTTTGTACATCTTTCCTATTTTGGTAACAAAATGAAAGTCTAAATCGCACACTTTTGAAATCTCTTGACTTCAACTAATTATTTTTGATTTTTTAACAAGCATCGCGTATGTTGTGGTAACCATCGTAATTAGTAAGTGAGGAAAAGAGTTCATGAACAGTTCAAAAAATGTCAGTCAATAAAAATACTTATTCAAATAAAAGTGATGATTTGTTACCAATTGAAGGGGCTGCAAAAAGAGCTACACTAGAAATGCTGCCAAAAAAGTCGCGCCAGCAGTACGAAATTGCATATACTAATTTTCTCACCTGGTGTATATTGAAGAACATAGAAGGAAACTTCAGTGAAACTGTCTTTAAGAATGTTCGTTCATAACAAATAAGTGTTTAAAATAATTTTAACATTATACCTTATACACGTACACTTTAAACTAAAAGAAGGCATCAAAAACGACACTTTTAATGGCTGGCGTACAAAAAAATATGGTTTGCGTTCTAGGGTATTAAGAACATCTTTGTTCTCAGAACTGGCTAGCAAGTTGTCTAAAGGGCTTGATGCCCAAACGGGTGTGTCTCAGAGAAACTTACTGAGATGGAAAACTTTCAATATTTCCACTTTATTATCATATACTGTCTTGGCGTGGAGCCATGTGCCCCAAATGAAGAGAATATTTGGATTACACGGAAGATCTGTAAGAAATCTTACTGGATTGAAATATAGAGAAAATTACATTCCGGAATTCAAAAATCTTGAAATAATGACCGTTCCATCAATGTATTGATTGTGTTTTTTTTTTAATTCAATGCAATACATTATGACGAAGGGGCGCTTGTGGAAGGAAATATATGCGACGAACATTTTATACTATTCCTCAATATGAAATTTGAGGTGTTTATTGCTGTTTCTCAAATTCACAGGAAATCGAAAGTTATCTGGTTTATATATATATATATATATATATATATATATATATATATATATATATATATATATATATATATATATATATATATATATATATATATATATATACAGGGTGCCCCACCGGGAAAGAACGCGATCTGTATATGAAAAACTACACATAGAAAAATTGTGAAAACTTCACAGTATACTAATGTCGATAGGTGAAACTCGACTAAAATATTTTCAAGATGGTGGCACTTCCGGTTATACCGGAATTAGATACCAACTTGCTTATTTCAAATTGGACACCCTATATATCAATACATTTTTGGATTTTACGCAAGATTCTAGGCAGATTTTATGTATTATGTCCTATACCTAAGTCTGAGCGTTTTTGACATATTTAGGTTTTTATGTCAAAAATGACGATTGCAAGCCCTAATATAATTATCAATTTTTCCTATAAGGAAGCCCTTTTCACTTACTTTGGGTTGAATTTGTTGTTGAAAAAGAACTACTTTAATAGATTTTTCATAATATTTACATAACTAGTCATACAGGGTGTTCAATAAATAAATTCTAAAATGAGATTGAGAAAACTGTCATAAATCTTTTTTTTCAAATGGAAACCTCCAATTTTTTTTTATTTTGTAGTATTTAGCATCAAAAATTTAGGTAACTTTGTATGAGGTTATCTATACCTAAAATTTTTAGTTTTCGAAATATTGCCAATTTAATATTTTTATATGACGATTATGCCACGACCAAGATACTCTTAGTTGGCATCATGAAACAATCAAACTCTAAATAAATTTTTGAGCTGTCACTGTCACACATCATTTGAAAATTATTAATAATCATGCCAGGGTGCTTCAATTATACGTACGAAGATTATTTAAACTTATTTGTTATTTATGGACAATGTGATAAAGTGTTGTCAAGAACATATAAACAATTTGCCATCCGATATCCGCAAAAACAAAAGCCATCGAGAAAGGCTGTAAAGCAATTTATAGAAAATTTCATAACTTTGGATTCGTCAAGACAGTTGTGCAAAGAAATAAACCTCTCCTTAATGATGAGGATATTGAAATTGCCATCTTGGGATATTTCACCGCATATCAAACATTTTCCGTAAGACAATCTGCATTAGAGTCAGGGTTATCCAAGTCAACAGTTCATAGAATATTACGCAAACATAAATTTAAACCATACTTATTTTCTAAAGTCCAACATCTAAAACAAACTGATTTTCCAAAACGAGTGGCATTCTGTAAATTTATCTTAACTTGGGCGCAAGGAAAACTTTTTTTTTGGACAATATTATTTGGACAGACGAAGCTAAATTTACCAAAAAATGGTGCCTTTAATCGACAAAATTCTCATTGCTGGGGTGATTCAAATTTACATGTGTTTCGAGAACAAAATTTTCAAGAGTCCTGGCACTTTAACGTTTATTGTGCAATCAGAAATAATGGCGTCGTGGCACTACGTTTTTACCAAGAAAATTTGAATGGTAAGTTGAAGATTTCTGATTCATCTTAGATATAAAATGTGCTTATTATCTTATAGTTCAAGGCTACCTGAACATTTTACATAAATTGGAAACAGAATTTAGATAATTTGCCGCTCGCTGTTTACAGAAACCTGTTTTATCAACATGATGGTGCACCTCCACACGGTGGTTACCTCATCGATAATTTTTTACAAAATGTTTTTGATGATCGATGGATAGCAAACAATGGTCCTTTTCTTTGGGCACCGCGCTCCCCAGATCTTGCAGTGCTCGATTTTTCTGTTTGGGGTGTGATTAAAGATCGAGTGTATAATACTCCCATAACAACTATGGAAGATTGCATGCAGCGGGTAAGGAATGAGTTCAGAAATTTAAGGCCGTAGTGTATAAGAAGAGCGACCCATGAACAAGTGTTACTCAGATGTGAAAAATGTCCGGAAGTTCAAGGACGTCAGTTTCAACATTTACTGAAAGAATTATTTGCTTAATAGTGTCTTAGGATAAGTTTCACAATATGCGGCAACTAAGAAGTCTTGATCAGTAGTCATGGTTTTTATTGTTCGACTGGACTTTTCTCAGTCCAAAGTTCTTGAAATTTTCTATAATTTGCTTTACAGCCTTTCTAGATGGCAAATTGTTCACATGTTCTTGACAACACTTTATCACATTGTCCATATATAATAAATAAGTTTAAATAATCATCGTACGTATAATAATAATGATTATTAATAATTTTCAAATAATGTGGGACAGTGACAGCTCACAAATTTATTTAGAGTTTGATTGTTTCATGATGCCTACGTCATAGCTAACTAAGAGTATCTTGGTCGTGGCATAATCGTCATATGAAAATATTAAATTGGCAATATTTCGAAAACTAAAAATTTTAGGTATAGATAACCTTATACAAAGTTATCTTAATTTTTGATGCTAAATACTGCAAAATAAGAAAAATTGGAGGTTCCCATTTGATTTTTGATAGTTTTCTCAATCTCATTTCAGATTTTATTTTTCGAAAACCCTGTATGACAAGTTCTACAAATATAATACAAAATCTATTAAAGTAGGTCCTTTTCAACAAGGAATTCAACCCAAAGTAAGTGAAAAGAGCTTCTTTATAGGAACAATTGATAATTATATAACAACTTGCAAATTTTCAAAAGATTCCTATGTGTAGTTTTCCATATACAGATCGCGTTCTTTCCCGTTGCCGAAATGTTTTCGTCTGTCTGAAAGATGTGGTTCAATTGTTTCCGACTGGTGGCGCTGTGTCATATTTATATGTCATGCAGTTACTAGAAGAAATATGTATGACCGTTTGAAATGTTGGTTTGGTTATCACTCTCGGTGGATGGATGATACTGATGAGCCCCAATAAGGGCGAAACAGTCTGTCTATCAATTTCCATCGACTGTGATAAACAAATTAACGTTTCTAACAATTACCGTCTAGGGTAGATGTTGATATTTCGATGCTTCGTGAACTCTTATAACCAGCTCCGCTAGGAGGTTTGTTTGATTAGTTTCAAATGAATGTCCTAGCTCACTTAATTTTATAACCACGGGCGTGTTTTCCGTTTAACACGAATATTTCTCACTTATATTATATATATATATATATATATATATATATATATATATATATAACTATTACTTGGCTCATTTTTCTCGTAAGAAAAAAGTAATCTTCTGTGATTTTTGTATATATTTCATACATCAGTAGCCTGGATGTTTGGCTTGGATCAGTTTATAATTCTGCGTTTCTTCCTTGTCGTCTCAGTGTGGATTAGAATTATGATGACGTTTTTGAAGGTCCTGGTTGTGGCATGGTTGTAGATGAATGAAATAGCCTTTCTGTTGTTCTCTTTGCATATTGCAAAAATTCTGGTGTTATTTTCTTCTTTCTATTTTCTGCTCTACTTCTTAAAAAAGTTTTGAGATTTCTCCTTCTAATAGTGATAGGTACCTAATCCTATGATGTATTTTCGTAATATAGGATACTATATAGAGTTTGGCTACATCAATTATTTCTTCTATATTTATTACTCTAGTGGTACCTTTCGTTAATGAAATGGATTTCTGTTGGCGTTTTCTCTTCTCAATTAAAGTTTTTACTAGTCTTTTACATATTTCATAAGATCTTCATCTAAACATCACAAAATAGCTAAACTTATACGTGAACAACTCTAGAAAGTCGATTTTAACTTACTTCTTATTCACTCAACGATGTAAAATTTTAAAAGTGTGTGTCATTTATATGACAATACTCTGTTGAAGAAAAGTGATAGCTTCCTGATCCTCATCATTTTCTATACAAAATGGCGAAGGATCCTGTTTACTATGGACAAAATGTCGAGACTATAGGTCTGAGTGAAATATCGGTCATTGAAAAAAATTTCTAAGAAAAAAGGTGCTTCGTTAAGTTAAAAGTACAAAATTGGAAAAATATGATTGTTTGTCTATCACACTACGTGCTATTAATGAACTTATCACTTATTAATGTTCACGCACTATTCCAAAAAGTGTAATGCAATTTTTGGGTATCTTTCTTTTCAAAAAATTACGTTTCGGGCGACAAAGCGCCTATGCTTTTTGATACAGTACCCATTTTATAAATAATTAAAAATGTATTGATTAGAAATTTAGATGTTTGTCACTTTGTACATTTCATTGCAAAATAGACAAAGCATATTATTGAATTAATTTTTTAGATCACTATTTATTATTATATTTATTGGAGCTTTGTACAATATTTTCTCCTTATAGTCTACTTTTAATATTGAATAAGAATATTACGTACTCCACACATCAACCGAAACATGAAACATACACATACACAATAAATTTTAATCTGGCGTAGCTTTGTGACGAGCGCCGAAGGTGGTCCCGCATACAAATGAGTTGTTTTTGTATATTGTATTGGTTCAACTATTTAGGTGCAATATATTCACTAATAAAAGATTGGTCGCTGAAAATATATTGAACCAAACTTTTCGAAAACATTTTTTTGGCACATACTGCCATATGGAAAGTAAAGGCCCTTCTTGTTGACGCAATTATTTTTTATAAATACATGTCATGTATGTTTGAAAAAAAGTCATAGGTTACTTATTAAAAATTTTAATCCATATGTACGTTTTCTTCGCATATATATATATATATATATATATATATATATATATATATATATATATATATATATATATGTATATATATGTATATATATATATATATATATATATATATATATATAAATATATAAATATATATATATATATATATATATATATGTATTAAAAATTAAATAATAAGAAAACAACTTGTCTAAAAACCACAAAATGAAAATAACTTTTTATTCGACTAGTTTCGCCTGTTACAGCATTATCAAGACTGAATACATAATTGCAAAGACATCGCTTGAAAATATAAGTATTTCGGTTCGGTACCTGGGGGTGGTAAAATGTAATCGATGGGTCCAAGTTATCAGAGATTTAACAGTGGGGAGTGGTTTAAGTCTAACTGATCATTGAGAAGAATGTAATTATGGGATTTTTGGATCTTGTTTATTTCCATGGCTTCCAGGAAGTTCATTATCATACCTTTATCACAGTAATGAAGAATTTTTGGTTTGAAAGAGGATGAGATGTTATGTTTTTTTGACTCTAGATGTTTCCTAAATGCTGATTGTCCGTTTTTTTAGTTAGGAAGAGGTCTTATCCAAATTAGATATTTCCCTTTTACAAAAAGATCCCACGACGTCCTTTTTAACTCAAATTAAATCTAACGTACAACAAGCGTCAGAATTGTTGGATTCCTTTTTACCTAAAGAAAAAAGTTATTCCAATGAGTTCTGAACCTCCCGAATTATTCGGTCTTGTTAAAGTACACAAAGACGGCCTACCCATTAGACCAGTTGCCTCGTTTTCGAAAGCTCCTTCTTGTAAATTTTCAAAATTTCTCAACACAGC
>JARQZK010003890.1:0-36905 GCA_030704885.1 Cynegetis impunctata
AAAATTCAGGGAAACATACGGCCTCAGTGACGGAGCTCTGCTGCTCACTTGTTTTTCTTCCTTTTTAATCTGAATCTAGCATGTATCTTTAATCACATTCAGCGTAATCTGAATCTCATAACAAGTAATTAAGCGCGCTGGTGTAGCTTGCACACCATATCCAGAAAAATAACCTGAAAATTTTTCAATTCGGTGTTTCTCCATCTACTACGCCAAGTATCTGCTTATCCGACTATGTGTTTATGCATATGCCTGGAATAAACCACGCAAGCAAGTGCATTTTTTATTTTTAATGATTTTTTGCTTTGTTTTATTCACCTGCCACTTAATATAGGGATAAGGTAAAAGTACGAAACTAAAAAAAACTAACAAATGAAGAGTTGGCGCTCCGTATGGATCTCGAAGAAGACGAACAGACTATCAAAATTGAGAATGAAGAGCAGGATGACTTAGATGACGAAGAGGTGGCTTGATGTGCGCACATATCTTCATGTCAGAAGTTACGTGTTCTCGCGACGTATTTCTGAATTTTCGATCCAAACGGTGAATTGTTGGTTTCCAATATACTTTGGTGGGGGGCGCGCTGGGTTGTTATCCAGATAGTGTTTCGAACCACGATTTATATTGGAGAACAATTAGAAATTTGTTAATTTACTCCGAGTCAAATAAGCTGCACTGATGAGATGTGAGAACATCGAAACAGCTGTATCCATATTTTGAATCGGGGTCACTTGACGTTTTCTATTATTCAACGTTAGATTGTGAATACAGATTTTGCGTTGCGGAATACGTATAATCAGTTCCCTTGGAAAGTTGTTTCCTAATTTTTAAATTATTAAAGAATTTTCCTTGTTCACTTTGTGTAATTTATGAAAATATTTATCGTCAACAAGTATGTTTTTCATGATTTGAAAATGAAATAAGATTAAACAAGTTTTAAAGGATTGCTGAGTAATATAAGAGTTCTTGTAAGAATTATAAAGCTACGGTTCCACCGGAGGAACTTTGGGTGACATTTTGTTGCTGAATGTTTCTCCTTGTTGCCAAGGGTAGAAACTTATGGCAACATACGTAAATTTCTTGTTTCCACTGAAGCAACTGAAATTGTCAATAGTTGTTTAGTAAAAACAATCAACGTTTGTTGCCGAAACATAATAGTTATTTATGTATCAAGGGCGTAAATAAAGCGTTTACGCCCGTGATGCATACAACACTTTTTGCACGACCTCAAAAGTAATAAATTAAGAAGTATATTTTAGGATTATTTTGATAACAATAATGTTCATAGAGATATTCTTAAAATCATCTCAGCTGTGGTTTAAAATAATTATAAGGTATCCTTGGAAACGCGCATCATATTCTATAACTAGCGTCTAAATAAATCCAATGAAGCGTCAAATTACGTTATTATTGTATATTTTTTGATTTTTAAATGGAAGAACAAATAAGTTATAGCGATGAGGAGTTTTTGTGCACTCCACCAGAAGTGTTACAGTCCCTTAAGGAAGCGGAACAAGCGTTACTTTCAGCAAAATCGAAAAATATATATGATAAAGCTTACGTGAAGTACAAAGAATGGGCTAAAAAAAAGGGCATCAAATTAATTAGCGGAGAATATTTTATTGGCATATTTTAACGAAAAATCAAAGATATGGAAACCTACGACTACTTTTCTATGTTGAAAGCAAAAATTAAATTGAAAGACTGTGGACATAAGCAAGATTTTCAAGCTAATGACATTTATAAAAGTGAATTCAAAAAGGCTACAAGCCAAGAAAATCAAAAATTCTGACTAGAGAACAGATTGAGGAATTTTTAATAAAGGCTCCAGATGAAACATATTCTGATGACATGAAGGTAGGTAACTACTTTTTTGCTTTATTGATTTAAGCCATAAAACTTATAGCTATAAACCAACACGTCTTTAATTTTTTGAATAAGATTTGATAGCTTAATATCTTTATAGGTGGGCCTCATTATGGGTTTAGCTGGAGCCCTGAGGAGAGAAGAACTGGGGCAAATTGACCACAAACGATGTGCGAGATGTCATTATTGTTAAAGTTCGTTGTCAAAAAGCGTTAATGAAAAATTATTTGCAACTGTATCGAAAATATGTAGCTTTAAGACCTTCCCCACATGAATCACAACCGCTTATTTTTGTCATACAGAAATGGAAATGTACTACCCAAATACGTTTGCCGAATTGCCGAAAAAAAAAGCAATCGTTTTCAAAACTGCCAAACCATACTTTGTATACGGACATTGTTTCCGTCAATCCTCCGCCTCCCTGTTAGCAGATGCTGGAGCTAATAAGTATAACTTCTGTAAAGAGACATGGAGGATGGGAAAACGACATCAGTAGCTGAAGGTTTACATTGAGATTTCCTTAAACAATAAAATGAAAATTGCAAATCAAATCCTAAATCCTTGGGAACCATCAAGATGTGATAAGTTCAAGCAAAGTCTTCAGAGATGTCAAATATTGAAACGGGGGCCTTCTACGAGAGAGATTGAATGAAGGTTGAAGAGTTGTACTATTGAAACAACTCCGAAGGCCGGTTGTTCAAATCAAAGTTATCAAAGTGTAAAATTTGATCACAAAGAGACAAATCTATTTGAATTAGATGACATTTCTAAAACTTTTACTCTAAATAATTGCAGTAATTTTAAGATTGAAGTATATATTGGCAAAAAATAGTATTGTAATGTTTATTTAATGAAATATTAGTTATATGCTTCTCTGTTCTTCAAAATTTCACTACCGGGCAAAAAAAGTTTTTTTCGTCTCTAGGCTCTATTCGTAGGGCAAAAAAATAGCATTTTATGACCGGTCGTGCAAAAAGAAATTTTAAGGAAAATTTAGGAACATTTTGGAACTTTTACGGAAACAAGTAACAGCAACAAAAATGTTCCTCAATGGTATTTGGTGAAACATCATAAAGAATAAACTTAATAATAAAAAAAAAAAAATTTCAATGCTGATAATGATTTAATTACTAACGTTTCATTATGAAGGCGTTATGTAGGTGATATTTTTTGTAATTGGACCGGTACAGATAGGCAGTTAGATAATTTCCTAAAATATATAAATATTTTCTACAACTCGATTCAATTTGCAAAAGAAGTAGAAAACGAAAACGGTATCTTGAATTTCTTAGACGTTCAGATTGCTAGGAATTTGAATTCTCTTACTTTCAACATTTATAGAAAACCAACCTTCACAGATACTTTAATTCAAATACACATTAAAATAAAACTCAGCGCTTTTCATTCGTTCATACATAGGTCGTTCACGATTCCATTATCGGAAACAAATTTTCAAACTGAAGTTAATACAATTAAATTATTAGCCATCAATAACGGTTACAATGAAAGTCTTATCGACAAGCTCATTGGGAAAAAACGAATAAAGTATATGTTGCATTCAATATACCCCACTCAATCTATTAATGAAGAACAAAAATACTTCCCAATAAATTATGTGCCTAATTTGAGTTAGCAAAATTTGTAACAGACTATCGAAAAATAACGTTAAAACAATTTGTACAAATAAAAGAAACTTGAATGTCATTCTAGGTCAATAATATCGAAAAAACTAACATCGGAGAAAAACAGTGGTGTTTACAAAATATTTTGCGACGAATGTCCCGCTTTCTATATTGGACAGACAGGAAGGAATATAAATATTCGTGTTGAAAAACATAAAAAAGTCAATTTTACAGAACAAAAAAACACCCTGGCTTCTCTGAGCATTGATATAAAATTCAATCACTTCCTTGGATTTCAACGAAACCAAATTGTTACATTCAGGTAACAAAGGAAACGCCTTGACCTTCTTGAAATTCTCGAAATAAGTTCGCCCATAAGTGAATTGTCAATTTACCCCTTGTAAACGAACAAATTGATTTTCAGGTATCACCTTTGCTTTTGTCTGTCTTTTAAAATACGATGCAATACTCTCCTGTAGTCAGTCTTGATAATGAGTTCATAACTCGAAACATGTCGACTTTTCGTTACTGCTAAATACAGTATCTAAATATTTTTTTTATATTGTGAAACATAAGCCAAGTGTTTTTTTTTTATTTTAAAGTTTATACTTTATTCCCTAACAAAATATTGTCTACACAAAATTAGTAACCCATTTTCTATAACAAAAATTTCATTTCTTATAGAACAAAATAACCTGTCCACATTGTGGCAAATCTGCTCAACAGATACCTACCTAGGTATGTATGGATATTTATATACCTTTTTTAACAAGTCACCGCATGATACGCAACTTTATAATCGTGAAATTGTTGATGATGTATAAATGCCCTTTTCAGGTCTCACTCAGCATAATAAAGTTAATAAATTCATTTATAATTACCTGTGGGAAGCTTCTTTTCACATCTCACTGAGTCGATTGGTCATAATTCCGTGGTAGGTATCACGATTGGAACGAGAAAGCTTTCTCGTTCATTCATTAAATTCTTTCTCATAATTTTTCATTTGGTGATGGATTGAAAAAAAAACCAAACTTAAGGATAAAGTTGCATATTTTTCATACTGAGTTTTGGTTTTCTTACGCTATCGAGCACTGAACATATAAAGACGCTTTCAATATCAAGTCAACTGAATAAAATTTTGAAAATAATAGATTTTATACTGGAGGAACAAATATAAATCGAATATTTGAGAAAAAAAATAAAATCCGGACACCCTACTGCGTAGCACTAGGAATGATAAAACCCCTCGGCGCATGTGCATGTCGTGAGAAAAATTTTTGAAAACACTTTTCTTATGAAATCATATGTGTTTTATCGATATCCGTTGGAATTGTTGGAATGTCTATGGACAAAACAATCAAAAAAACGCTATAATTTTTTTAATCTTCGTGGGAAAACATTTTTGAAAACACTTTTCTCATGAAGACATATGTGTTTTATCGATATTCGTTGGAATTTTTAAAATCGGAGCAGCTTCTAACTCTTTGGCGTGAGACTAAAAAAGAGGTAATAAAAAATCTAAAAAACGCTATAATTTTTGTATTCTTCGTGGAGAAAAATTTTTGAAAACTCTTTTCTCATAAAGTCAAATGTGTTTTATCGATATCCGTTGGAATTTTTAAAATCGGACCAGCTTCTAACTTTTTGTCGTGAGACTAAAAAAGAGGTAATAAAAATCTAAAAAACGCTATAATTTTGGTATTCTTCGTGGGGAAAAATTTTTGAAAACACTTTTCCTATGAAATCATATGTGTTTTATTGATATCCGTTGGAATTGTTGGAATGTCTATGGACAAAACAATCAAAAAAACGCTATAATTTTTTCATTCTTCGTGGGGAAACATTTTTGAAACCACTTTTCTCATGAAGACATATGTGTTTTATCGATATCCGTTGGAATTTTTAAAATCGGAGCAGCTTCTAACTCTTTGGCGTGAGACTAAAAAAGAGGTAATAAAAAATCTAAAAAACGCTATAATTTTTGTATTCTTCGTGGGGAAAAATTTTTGAAAACTCTTTTCTCATAAAGTCAAATGTGTTTTATCGATATCCGTTGGAATTTTTAAAATCGGACCAGTTTCTAACTTTTTATCGTGAGACTAAAAAAGAGGTAATAAAAATCTAAAAAACGCTATAATTTTGGTATTCTTCGTGGGGAAAAATTTTTGAAAACACTTTTCCTATGAAATCATATGTGTTTTATTGATATCCGTTGGGGTTTTTAAAATCGGACCAGCTACTAACTTTTTTGTCGTGATACTATATCATGTCTATGGACAAAAAAATCTAAAGAACGCTATAGGTTTTTTTTATTCTTCGTGGGCAAAATTGTTGAAAACGTTTTTTTTATGAAATCGAATGTGTGTTATCGATATCCGTTGGAATTTTTAAAATCGGACCAGATCCCAACTTTTTGTCGTGACACTATAACCCCTTTAGCTTCGCCTCGGGGTAAAAACTTCAAATCATGAAAAATATACCAGTTGGCCAGGGTCAATTTAATATACTACATAAAGTGAACAAGAAAAATTCTTCAAAAATTAAAAAAACAATTATCGAACAACTTCCAAGGTTAAAAACGCTATGTTAGCGTGCTTTGGAACCACATACGCCACAGTTGCACAGTAGACATTTCATGTCAAGAAGTTACGTATTCTCCCGACGGAATTCTGCATTTTCGATCTAATTGGTGAATTGTTGGTTTCCAATATCCCTAGTGGAGGGCGCTCTAGGTTCGGATAGTAGCCCGGTCACGGTTTGTATTGGGGAACAATTAGAAATTTGTTAGTTCCCTCCTAGTCAGATAAAATACACGGATGAGATCTAATAAGATCGAAACATCTGTATGCAGATTTTGAGTCGGAGTGACTTGACTATTTCTATAATTCACTGTTGGATTGAGAATGTAGAATTCTCGTCGAGGAATACATATAACCAGCTATAAGTTGTTTGATAATTTTTTTAAAATTATTATTATTTTTTAATATTTAATTTAAACCTTACTATATGATGAATCTTTGTATAATGAACATTGCTAATTAGTATTTTTCTTATTCAATGAAAATTCAGATATATTGGGCCATTATATGCATACATTTTGTTTTGATCTTGTATTCTGAAGAAGCTATCATTGATACGAATAAAGACATATTGTGAAGTAAAAGCAGGAATTACTAGTTCTCACTCAAATTATATGTAGAATATTTTATCTCCACGATCATCACAGAAGTCGCCAATTCAAATTTGATTACAGAATGCTGGAATTCTCTCTCTTGATATTGAAGAAATATTCTGCAACACCTCTGTCCCCATGCAATTTAAATGTATTTATTTTTCACTTGTATATTATATGTTTATTTCACCTTGGATACGGTTGCTATAAACACACTCATTATGCCCTAGGCCTTTACGCCCGCATTTGCGGGCATAATGGATTTAAAACGCCCGCTTATTGCACTAGGAGAAATGAAGCAAATTTCATTGATTAAATACTTCATAATCCTTATCGTATCCAACTCTGGATTTCTCTGGCAATGAATTATTCGCAGCTTTGGCTGCATTTTCTATGATATTCTTGGGTAAATTCATTTTCATTTTCATTATTTCTATAAGACTACACAAAGAAAACAGCATGACATTCACTGAATATGATGACAAAAATATTCACAAACGTCAAACTGTCAACAAATGACATGCCTACTATGAGAAGGAAAATGGATAGGAGCAATGAAACGATTTTAAAATCGCTTTTTCATCATAATATAATAATTTTTTCGTGAAAAATAAAATCTTGTATGCACCGCGTGCGTTACTAGATCACTTGGTACATAAATAACTATTTTGCATTCTCTCCCTTGTAATAGAATAATATTCTCACACTGGCTAGCAATAATAACATTATCCTTGACGCAGTTGATTGTCATCGTAGTGGTAAATTTGAGTAAGTGTCAAAATTATTGCTGTCACGTTTTCATTCGAAAATATAATAAGTAGCATGAATTTATTCAGTGATTCAGAATCAGAGTGTGAAAATACACCAGCTGAAATTTCAGAGAGTGCTAATAATATACTCGAGAGTTTACTACCAAAAAAATCAAAGAATGAATATGAAAAATATTACAAACTGTTCATGGATTGGAAACAAACAACGAAAACGGATTTCCTTTCCGAAAATATTTTGATTGCGGTTTTTGGTGAATTATCGGAAAAATGGAAAAAATTTGGATCGTGGAGAAAGTATAGTCTGCTACTCGGTTAGACTGAAAATTCGTGATGCTCGTGGTTCCTCACGCTCGCCTTCAGCTCGCGCTCGGAACTTTTCCACTCGCATCGAATTTTCATTCTAACCTTGTTACAGAATAAACTATTTTATTCGACAATGTCTCAAATGAAACTAGAATCATTAATTCATTTTCAAACAAATTTCTTTATTACGACGGTCAATCGTTTCGTGTCTGTCACCTATTTACAATTGTGCCTTGATTTTATGTCGAATAAAGCGGATAAACTTTGTTATGGCATTACAACGTGGATTTACCAATGATTCACATACAAGTGTACGATCTCCCCACATTGTGCCTTTGTTGTAATCTTATCATATTTTTTTAATTTTTGACGTATTCAAGTTTATCGGTAAGTAATTTTAAGCTATTTTATCTGTTTTTGAGGAGATTGTACCATTGAATTTTCATCTTGAAGATGGTTATTGGAATGAAGTTCCTTATCGCGCGTTGCGAAAGGGGGCTAGACGGAAGATATTAAGACATAAGTTGTAACGACACTTTTTGCGCGCACATTGAAATGTTGTTTCCTGTGAACTATTTTTAACTTATTGATAATTATTAGCAATAACAGGCTTGGTGAATCTCAAAAAACTGGATTTTATTGGCCTGTTATTGCTAATAATTATCAAAAAGTTATATATATCATATATATATATATATATATATATATATATATATATAATATATATATATATATATATATATATATATATATATATATATATATATATATATCTATACCGGGTGTCAATGAGTGATGGGCCCCTATAGCTTTTTAACGGGTTCTTCGATTTTTTTGAAATTTTGGTTGTTTATCTCGGACATAATTTTGAATTTTTTGACATACGAAATCAATATGTCTGACTTCCGTTTTCACTGAAAACGATATAAAAATTCAAATGGAATACCCTATATATTTTTACATCTTTTAATTCTGAGGCTTCAAATGCATACATTCCATATGCCAAATGTCAATTCTAGCGATGTTTCAATTCTGATTTTCATTTTGTTTTTTTATCGTAGATGGCTGCGACGTCGTCTGAATCATAGTTAATTGACTTAGAATATCGTCCAAAGTGATAATTTTTCTGAAAATTCATTTGTTTGAAGTTTGTTAGCGATTAGATTCTCTGTCGAACCAAAACTAAGTTTTTTTAATAGTAACATACATGGGCCACCCAGTATATCAAACAGTTCTTTCAAATTCCTTGAAATTGATTAACATATCAGTTTTCTCAATTACTAAATAACGGAGTAATTATTAATACTCTTATTTTTGTTAACACCCTTTGCTCCTGTAACTGACCGTGTTTGCGAAACCGGAAGTCAGCCATATTAATTTGGCATAGAAACAAATTCTAAATTATGTCTGAGATAAACCATCCAAATTTCAATAAAATCCAAGAACCCGTCAAAAAGTTATAGGGGTGGCCCATGACTCATTTACACCTATATATATATATATATATATATATATATATATATATATATATATATATATATATATATATATATATATATATATATATATATATATATACATATATATATATATATATATATATATATATATATATATATATATATATATATACATATATATATAATCTCTTGATAATTATTAGCAATAACAGGCTTGTTGAATCTTAAAAAACTCTATTTTATTAAAAAGTTGACGTTTCGCCACGACATTCGTAGCTTTATCAAAACTTTTCATTTATATATATATTTATATATATATATATATATATATATATATATATATATATATATATATATATATATATATCTACATATATATTATCAGACGCCGAAAAAATTTCTAAAATCGTTGTCTCAAATGGATAAAAAACTAGTCCCGTGTAGTCACCTTCTCATATATGTCACTGATATCTAAAAAATCATTAAATTTTCAATTGAAACACTTACCTACATCCATCAGATAAACATTCTCAAAGGGATATAGCAACAATTCCAAGTACGAATTAGAATATACTCCTCCATGGTAGAGGATGTAATATAATTTTAAAAGGAATATATTCAAGGATTATAGAATATATTTCTGGGTTGAAAATATTGAATATAGGTGTTATTGATTGTAGTCAATTGAACCATTCTGCATAGTTTTGTTTGGAAAATTTCCACTAGTTCATCGGAATAAATTTTTCGTTAAGTCAGTAGCTCGTCCTTTTGCTCAAAACAGAGTAGCCATTACTGAACCCAGTCTTCGTTTTTCAATCGTGTTTACCACCAAGGTAGGCCATAAACCATTGAAGTGTCGTCACCTGGCCCCCATTCCATAGAAAACACTGAACCGACACGATTCTCTGCTCGTAAACCGTTTTGTTTATTGTATTTGTCGAATTTATAAGCACACTTGGTGGTAAAACATTTTAGATTATTATAGTTCCTGGAATCAGTTTCAGTGTCCTTCCATTCATTATATCAACTGAAACAGGCATCTACATAAAAAAAATTAAAATTGACACAATCAGTTTCAAACGAATAATGACCATGAAGGATTTATCAGAAGGTTCATAGATAATAATAATAATAATAATGATAATAATAATAACAATAATAATAATAATAATAATAATAATAATAATAATCTTCATTTGCCAAACCAAAATAACGGTTTATCCATAATATGATATGAAAAACAACAAAAAAAGAAACAAAATTGACTCCAAAATAAGGTAAAAAAAATTGAAAATTACATAACCAGGCAAACAGAGATCCAATGAAAAAAAAACCATTTACTCTCAGAAGTACACAGTACTTTTATGAGAGCTGTTCTACATCAGAAATTTTTTTATAATTTAATAACTTATTTCATTTCAAACATTCAAGCAGAGTATGTATGTTAATTTTTTAGTTCATGTTAATTTTTTTTTAGTTTCGCTGGTAAGTACTTAGTTGTATCCAGTATATTCAAAACCTTTTCCACTGGTAATGAATGTAGCCATACATGTATATTAATGATGCTTTCTTGAAATTTTTGAAAGTTTTTTCACTTTCTAAGTAATTAGGTATTTTATCATACAGCCATTTCAGAATGTATAGATAGTTCCTCTGACCAATTAATTTATTCTTTCTCTCTTTTAGGCAATTAATTTTTTTGTTCCTTGTCTCGTACTCATGAGTCATATAGGGTATGTCAATTTTATTTTTAAATTGTTAGTTCAGTATTGTCTGTAAGAACACCTTACGAACATTGAATTCTTTGCTTTCTTCGTATAATTTCTCAGTGGAATATGTTTTTTTTTCTCTTGATAATTTTTAATATTTAATTAATAAATGCCGCACGTCAGTTGTGTTTGAAATAATGAATGATAAAGAATTTTTAATCTGCGTAGATCCAAGAAATGAGCAAGATACCTGAAGCGATACAAGTGAACTCTCAATTTTTATATGAGATGTTTTATATGGACATCCCATCTCAAATGTTCATCAATGTATATGCCCAAATAACGATTTGAATCAACTGCAGAAATTGTGACGTTCCCTATATTCAGACTTTCAATTAACGGTCGGTTGTTTTCATTGCATGAAAAAACTGCAAATTTTGTTATCCACATTAATTGTAAGTAATTTATAATCAAACCATTTTTTAACCATCTGTATTATATTTTCCGATTCGTCTTTCAACTCTTTCCAGTTTTCGGCTTCACATATAATTGCTGTATCATCTGTGTAACTCATAATTCTGTTGCTCAACGCTCAACGCGAGCATTAGATCATTTACATATATCAGAAATGATATTGGACCAAGGATAGTTCCGTGTGGTACACCACATTCAACCAAGTTCAATTAACTGTACGATCCATCAACGGATACATATTGTCTGCCATTTGTGAGGTAACTACTCATCAAATCGTATGACACTCCTCTGAATCCGGATTTTTGCAGCTTATCCATTAACAGCTAACATAGAATTACTAAGATAATTTTATTCGGAGGAAGTTCCTCATCGCACGTTACACTCGGGACATTAGGCGAATAGGAAGCTGGACAGAAAATGATAAAACATAATGTAAGCGTAACAAATCGGGCAGCATGTTTAGTTTCAGAGACGGGTGAATTCTATACATGAATTTAAAACTATTTAATATTAATTCTCTCAATTCATTGGCTGATTACTCATTAGGCCGATAGACCCGGGCCTAGGAGCTGCAGGTTCCAAGGGACCACCTACTGAAAAAAATTTATTTTTATACTAAAATGAAAACTTACGAACATGTGATTTTAGCGGTTACACTTCTGGTATGTCATATAACAGTTAGAAACTGCACTCTATCCACATGACAGTGAATTAATTTTATTCATAGTATACCTTTTGACCAGGCCCGATTTGGTTCGTGGCCCTACAGTAGTAAGGGCCGCAAAACAAATCGAGCCTAGGGTCAGCAGAACGTCTCCGATGTTTAAAGTATGGAAATATTCGTGGAAATTTTATATTGAAGTTGAAACTTTTGTTTCATCATTGACTGCTTATAATTTTGAAGTGGATAATTGATAATAATTTTTACAAATAAAATATTATAATACGGAAAAATAGATAAATGGTTCGCCATTTTGTACCTTCCCAAGAAAGCACGCTTCTTTACAGATGGCCGAAGGCAAGCTTAAGACAACGAGATAAGGAGAAATGCATATGGGGTCCAATGGACCCCATCGAATTGACCCCCATCGGGCGGCCTCCAGCTTGCATGTGGCAATAGGTAAGATGCGTTCCGATTCACGGCGCGGTTTTTCCTATCGAATTTTCTAAGTTTGACGTTTGGCCGACGACCGAGAATTCGATTCGAGATCAAGATTAATTTTCCCATGAAACGACCGTCATTTCACGTGACCTCTTGCTGAACCGGCGATTGGTTCGCTATACGAAATATCACGAACTATCGCCGATCGAGGCTGCACGATGCAAATGAAACGCGTTCCCACTACGATCGCGAATTGGGTTCCAATGCCCAGGGCCCCATAGGCGTACACGAAAAAGGGGTTCGTAGGTTAATCTATATTTTTTGAATATATTATGTAAGGTTCTGTTTTATAAGTGATGGAGTCGCTAACTAGTCTAACAATTACTTGTTTAATGATAATCAGGGATCAGACTGAGTAATTAAAGGAAATTTTTGGCAAAACACACACAAAATACGGGGATCCGGAATCAAAGAGCAAATATTTCAGTGATTCTACACCAAAAAGTATGAAGAAAAGCTTTGATAAACATGGGTCTGGAAACGCTTCCTGAGAAAGCTACGATCCTCAAAAGTAAGTCACTTAAAGTCTTTATTAGTTAATAATTCCCATCACCGTTGGAGGTATAAGGCTAAAATTTGGTAAACTAAAGTTTTTGTGCATGTCGAATCGTTTGGTTGAGGTTACTATGGGATTCATTTATAATTGTGAGTGGCATAGAAAGAAGGGGGTTCGCTTATATTCCCCTATTTTTTTGCCAATTATCTAGCGGTATGATTACATGACAGAAACAGTCGAAGAATAATCTTATTCGTACTGAACAAAACTATTTTAAGAAATAAAACAAGGTAGGCGTCTACCAAATGCCAAATTAATACATACATAATATATTGCGAATTCAGCCATGATAAGGAGACAGCCTTTTAGGCGTTTTCGCATTGACGATCTTACTCTCGCCAAAATAACTGGGATTTTCCAACTGCGTTCACAGCCATTTACTACCCTCTCTGCTATAATTCTTCGACATTGCCCATTGGGGATCCGTATACTACTTTTTACTGCATTCCTTCTTGAGAAGAAAAGATATTGGGTTCGCTGCAACATTCTCCAATATTTTTTATTCTTTACAAACTGTCCATTGTTCGCGAAGACTGATATGCAAGTTCGTAAAAAATTGGAGAGTGGTCACAATTCTAGTAGAATAAGCTGCCAGATATAATATTCTGGCTTCACTAGCATTCTGATTAGCCCTGCCATACTTAAAATGCAAGTATGCCAGCTCTTCAAACGAACCATTTTGAATTGCTTTCTTGAAATGTGATGAAGAAAATGAAAGTATTTCTGATATAGATCTCATTCGATTAGGAATGTCATGAGACATTAGGCATACGACCATCTTGTTTTTATTTCCAAACTCAATTTCGTTCAGTAAAATTTAGTAGTTAGTGGTAATGACTTAGATTCAAGCCCATTGGCCTTTCGGAACCGGCGTAAAACTGTAGGTTCTTGAGTTAAAAAAAATTGTGGTGTACAATGACTTATGAAATTGCATTTTTCTCGTCAACTACTGCGCTATTTTGATTGTTAAACTTTTTTGTAGAAAATTATTCAAAGAATTTGTTCTTTCATGTAGAAATACCGATAGATGGCCAAAAAATAAGGGAGTGTGAGTGGTAGTATCCCTAGTTTTTACGCCGCTGATAATTAGATATATTAACCTCAACCAAACGATTTGGCATGCACAAAAACTTTACTGTATCTAATTTTGGAGGGTCCAAGCTTCCTCAGGAAGCGTTCACGATGAATGTCTATAGAAACTTTCATTCATATTTTTAGGTGTCGATATATTCGTTTTTCCAGTCAATCTGTTTATATGAAAAAATCACTGAATTACTAATACACTTCATAAATATGCATGTTTCTTATAGTTGTGAAACCATAGTTATTCATTATTCCCATTAATGTGTTCATGTTAATATTGTTATCAGAACATATGATACATTGAACATTCCTAATGTGAATTATTATACTAAATTCGAAATAAACTTTGTTATTCTGAAAATATCATTATTTCAAATAGTTTTCATTTGCTCTCCAAGTAATATATCAATAATTCAGTTTTTTTTCATTTTGTTACTCTCAGATATTGTTAATTTATTTCATTGCTATTCTATACGTAATATAGGTATAGCAGCAGGAATTTCAGACAGATATATGCAGGGTGTACCAATCTTACGACAAACTTCGGTTAATAGATTATTTTAAGAGATATCAAAAAATGTTCTGAACAAAAATAGTAGATAGTCTTTAAGGTCCATAGTTTGAAATTATCTCGAACTATACAGAGAGTTGCATAACTCCGTTACAAACTAAACATATGATTTTTTTAAATGAGCACCCCTGTATATTATACCGAATTCGGAATGCTCACATTTTTTAGAAACTTTTGATATCAGGTTTTGCTACGTTATACAGAGTCCTTCAAAAGATATTGACACGTTTATGTGAAAATCTTAGGTAAATCAACGCTCTGTAGCTTATTTCACGTTAAAGAAAAAAAATTTATTTTGCCTAACAGAGTTTCGTAATATGATGCAATATCTCCGTATTCTATTAAATTTCAATTATGTTCCATTTTGTATACAGGGTGGATGGAAACTCGAACCTTCCATTTTCTCTCTTATTTCAAATGGAACACCCTGTATTTTATAGCACAAATAGAATCTTCTATTACGTAACTTTAATTTTTGTCAAATATTCCCTATACCCAAAATTTATAAAAGAGTTATTTTGTAATATTTATTGTAAACCATAATTATTAACCTATTATGTGAAAGCAATAACGTTGAATGTAACAAAGAACCTAAATAATAATAAATTTTACTAAACAATTTATTCTAATCAATGTTTACAGCATTGCATTGACGTTAGCGGTGAAAACTCTGAACATTTAGTTTAATATTACGGTTAGGATCATACTTTTGGTGACTTGTTTTGTTTAGAATAAATTGTTTATTAAAATTTATTATTATTTAGAATTTTTTGTTACATTCAACGTTTATTGCTCTCACATAATAGGTTAATAATTATGGTTTACAATAAATATTACAAAATAACTCTGTGTTTATAAACTTTGGATATAGAAATACCTGACAAAAATTGAAGTTACGTGATAGAAGATTCTATTTGTGCTATGAAATTCAGGGTGTTCCATATGAAAGACGAGAGAAAATGGAAGGTTCGAGTTTCCACCCTGTATACAAAATGGAACATAATTAAAATTTAATAAAATACGGAGATATTGCATCATATTACGAAACTCTGTAAGGCAAAATAAAATTTTTTTCTTCAACGTACAATAATCTAGAGAGCGTTGATTTACCTACGATTTTCACATAAACGTGTCCATACCTTTTGAAGGAATCTGTATAACATAGCAAAACCTGATATCAAAATCTTCTAAAAAATGTGAGCATTCCGAATTCGGTATAATATATATATATATATATATATATATATATATATATATATATATATATATATATATATATATATATATATATATATATATATATATATATATATATATATATGTTATATATATATATATATATATATTATATATATATATATAATATATATATATATATATATATATATATATATATATGTAATATATAGATCCTTTGTAGTAGGCATATTTCCAATGGCCTTAAAAAGAGCAGTTGTTATTTCAGTTTATAAAAAAGGGCCAGTTGAAAAATTGGAAAACTACAGGCCAATCAACGTACTGTCAATAAGATATTTGAAAAGATTCTAGCAAATCGAATGCTGAGATTTTTCAACAAACACAGAATATTCAACCCATCTCATCATGGATATCTTCATAGAAGAAGCATAGACACTGCTATATTTGAGCTGTCCCAGAATATATTAAACATAAGGGAAAAAGGGGATATACCAATGGGCCTGTTTCTAGACCTGTCGAGGGCATTTGACTGTGTTATTCATTCAAGATTACTGACAAAGTTAGAGGCATATGGAATACGTAATAACCAACTCAAACTTATAAAAAGTTACTTAGAAAATCGAGTACAAAGTGTACATATCACAAAAATGGCGATTACTTACATGTCGGGTGATATCGTGGTTAAAATAGGGGTACCACAAGAGAGTATTCTAGGTCCTCTGCTGTTCATTATATATATAAATGATTTGCCGACATGTGTTGATTTGTCGGTAAAATTCACGGTATATGCTGATGATACAAATATAATTATGAATATCACTGAGGGAAATCATTCTATAGACCAACAGAGACCTGATGTATAAGAATAAGAGGGTGTAATAATTCTACCAAATTCTTGGGTGTCTACATAGATAGCAACTTAAAATGGAAAATTCATGTAGACCACATAAGCAAAAAATTAAATTCAATATTGTATACAATCAATGTATTGAAAAAATCTGTGGACACTGATACTATAAAAACAATATATTTTTCGAATTTTCAAGCAACTTTGTCATATGCTATTATTTTTTGGAGATATAGCTCCTATGCTAATTGTCTATTTATGAAACAAAAAATGGCCATCAGATATATGTTTAATTTAAAATATAGACAGACATGCCGGAAAGTATTTAAAGCGAATAACTTATTCACCCTAACTGGACTCTACATTTATCGGTGCCTTATATTCTTGACTGAACATGAAGAGCTGTACGAGAAATATCTGAATAAAAACATCACTAGACGAATAGAAGCATATATGTATCCGCTTCTTTCTCGGAGCCTGTCACAAGATAGTGCCTTATATATGCCCATGAAATTGTACAATGCTCTTCGAAGGAAGCTTAAATGTAGCAAAGGCATGCAATTTAAAAGGAAAGTATCTGTTTACATCAATTGCTGTGAGCCATACAATTTGGATGAATAGGGATTGATTGTATATTTTAATTTATGTATTCCTTATTTTTGATGACATAATCTTCTCATTGTGATATCTGAAGAGAACAAACATTATTATTATTATTATTATTATATATATATATATATATATATATATATATATATATATATATATATTTAAAAAATCATATGTTTAGTTGGTAACGGAGTTATGCACTCTGTATAGTTCGAGATAATTTCAAAATATGGACCTTAAAGACATCTTCTATTTTTTTGAGAACATTTTTTGGTATCTCTCAAAATAACCCATATACCAAGTTTGTCGTAAGATTGGAACACCCTATATATATATATATATATATATATATATATATATATATATATATATATATATATATATATATATATATATATATATATATATATATATATATATATATATATATATATATATATATATATAAATATATCTTTATATTTACTTTTCTTCATTTAAATATTAGCTACCGCATCAGAGTTCATCGTATATCGATTTATATCTTTATATAAAATTCATCATAAATTTTGTTAGTGTCACTAATAGTATGCAGATATGAATCGTATAAAATTTCGGAACCGTACCCACCGGATCGTTACGGCTCTATTAGTGATACCTGGACGAGGTGAGAACACAAAATTCTTCATAGGAGGTCACCGCCTGGGTCCAAAACCATTATTTTTTACAAAGTCTTCATTCAATTTTACACAATTTGATACGCTGCGGATTTTCTTTAGTTTCTCTAACGTTTAATGATATTGCCTCGTCTTGGGGAGTTTCAGACTTCTCTCTGTTATATTTAGCGATGGCCGAGTATCAACAGTAATTAGATAAGAATACATTAAAATACCAATTGTAATTTGTTTTTTCTTTCTTTTTCAAGAAACAAGTTTGAAAGAAAAATTTAGTGAGTGCTTTCTACATAATAATTCTTAACTCCTTAATCCTCTTGTCTGACTTAGTTGTTTAATGTCTTGTCTGTCATTTTCAGTGTTTTCTAAGTTCAACTGTATATGTATCATTTCCCAAAACTCTGTTTTTTGTTTTGGTTTCTTTCCTAATATTTCAGTTTGATTAAAGTCGAATGTGTCTTGAGTAGTATGGTGTTCGTTCAGTGCGGTAATCGCGTTTTTTGTGTATTTATATGCGTTAAGTCTATCTTTTAGTCTCTGTGAGGTCTGTCCGATGTATTTTTTATCACAACGCTTACATGTTACACTGTATATTACATTGGATCTCTCGTTTGTGGGTGTTGCGACTCTTTACTTGCTGTATATTTGTTTCATTTCGTTTCGTGGTTGTTTGGTGTAAAAATGTTCTTCATTTTATGGGTTAATTTGTTAATGTATGGTATGGAGACCGAGTTTAATTTGTTTTTTGTTTTGTCCATATATAGTCTGTTCACTCTTTGTTTTATTATCCATTTTATCATAGTCATGAGGTAGTTGTTTTGTTGTAGTTGTTCAGTCAAGTTTTTTAGTATTTGGGGTCTTACTGCAGGCGAAGTCAACTTGATTGCTCTGTCTGACTTCGCCTGTATTAATACCGGAGTCGACGGTCACTTATAATTTTTTCTTGGAGGATTTTCTCAAGGCGTTTATGGCTCATTGCTTGGAAACAAAGGTAAATGCTGGGCTAGTATTTATTCTCTGAACACCACCTCGCCTCCACTCTCCCATGAATGATCCGGTCTCACTTATCCATGATGTAATTATTGTACGTACTAGTTTCTCTTATTACCCCGAGGCGAAGCTTGAGGGGTTATAGTCTCACGACAAAAAGTTGGTAACTGGCCCGATTTTAGAAATTCCAACGGATATTGATAAAACACATATGATTTCATTAGTGAATTTGAATTCCCAATTTTTACCAACGAAGAATAAAAAAATATAGCGTTTTTACCCCGAGGTGAAGCTAAATTCTCACTAAAAAAAGTTGGGATCTGGTCCGATTTTAAAAATTCCAACGGATATCGATAAAATACATATGATTTCATCAGAGAAGTTTTGTTTCCAATTTTTTCCCAACGAAGAATAAAAAATTATAGCGTTTTTTAGATAGGCATTACGACATGGGCATGCGCCAAGGTCGATATGTACGAAGTCCTACTAAACATGCGTCGAAGTGCTCTGTGTGTCACGGTAACCAAGCGACGTTGATAGCTTCAGCTTGATTCTGCGTGTGTGTCTGCTTCCCATCCATAGAGATATCTTATCAATTTGATTCATAATTTGCAGCAAAATGAGCCGGGATAGGATATTCAAATTCGACAGTCAAACAATGAATTTTTTTGCTAAATTTTCACAGATTTTATCCGTAATATCGACTTATTAATACATTTATTGCAATTTTTCTTCATTTCATTCGTAAAATCGACTTTCATTGTTATTTAATTTATATAATAGGTACATTCAAAAAATATTGACGACATGCACATGCGCCGAGGGGTTTTATCATTCCTAGTGCTACGCAGTAGGGTATCCTTCATTTTGTTAAAATTACAGGTCAAGAATACTGAGTAAACGGTGATTTCTTATGAAGCAATTATTCATTTAAGTGAATTACGTTAATCAAAAAAATAAAATTTCAAAATTTTCATACAAAGTGAGAGCTATAGCATCCATGTATTTAAAATTGTCCACTTGAGAAAAGTTTACAATTTATCCGAATGACAAATAAACTAAGCGTGGTAGCATTTTCATGAGCTGGCTCCACTTATTCCTTGTATCTTGTGGGTATTGCCTTATTATATTAAAAGCTATCGAAAATACCAAGAATATTTTATGTCACATTGAAGAGAAATCAACTTAAGGCAGTGTTTATCAACCTATGGGCCGCGAGTATACTGAAGGGGGCTCGAGCATATCCAAGAGAAGCTATTATTAAAAAATTGATAAACTGACTGAAAGGAAAGTACACGCACAGAGAAAACAAAAGATCTTTTTTTTAGGTCGTACTCTAGGTTTAGAGCCAAAAATCTGAGAATATATTATTATTGTTTACATTTTATTGTATGCAGAAGGTGAGATACAAATTATTGTGCAAAATTGGACCGCGAATACCGAAAGGTTGAAAAACGGTAGATTAAGGAGTTAAGAGTTTTTATGTTGAAAGCATTCAGAAAAAACTACGATTTAAGTGACTGAGTGAATATACTACCGTTAATATAAATTTTTCTTTCAAACTTGTTTCTTGAAGAAGCAAGAAAAATCAAATTACAATTGGCACTAAAATCGTAGTTTTTTCTGAGTGCTTTCTACATAAAAACTCTTAACTCCTTAATCTACCGTTTTTCAACCATTCAGGATTCGCGGCCCAATTTTCCATAATAATTTGTATCTCACTTTCCGCAAACAATAAAATGTAAACAATAATAATATATTCTCAGATTTTCTACTCTAAACCTATAGTACGACCTAAAAAAAAATCTTTTTTTTTTACTAATTGATTATGTATATGTGTATTTTTAAGGTTTGTGTGCCTATCTTTCTAAAATATCCATATATATATATATATATATATATATATATATATATATATATATATATAGAATATATATTACATATATATATATATATATATATATATTATATATATATATATATATATAATATATTATATATATATATATATATATTATATATATATATATATATATTATATATATATATATATATATATATATATATATATATTTATAATTAGGATAATTAATATTTGGGTATAGCAGCAAGCAAAACGTGTACTCTTATAACACTGAATATTTCCGATATTTCGACAATGATTATTGTCATCTTCAGGGAAGAAACAAAATAAGCACAAAAGAAAATCAAAAAATGCTTCATAACGGCCAACAGTAACAATACTCACTGTGTCTTTGAGAATGATTGCAAAAGATGTAAAAATCGAGATACAGCATTATTGATTTCTATAAAACATTATTGATCGAGAACACAAAATGTGATGATCATCAACTAACATTATAAGTTAAAATGGTCACAATGAAATAAAACAAAACACAATTAATTTAGAGGAAATAAACATCGTTGAATTTAAGTTAAGTTAAAGACTAAAAGAATATAATTATCTACTTCGAAATGTCGAGTGAGAGAAGAGTTGCCTTTCCTTTTCTGAGTCATTTATACTTCTGGCTATTTTATTTGTTAGCAGTGACCAATCTGTGAACCTTAATTATCATTGTCTACTTTCTTGATCAAGATGGCTGGTCGCGTCTCTTTTTCAGTCAAATGACGAAGTAGATAATTATATTCTTTTAGTCTTTAACTTAACTTAACTTGAACGATGTTTATTTCCTCTAAATTAATTGTGTTTTGTTTTATTTCATTGTGACCATTTTAACTTATAATGTTAGTTGATGATCATCACATTTTGTGTTCTCGATCAATAATGTTTTATAGAAATCAATAATGCTGTATCTCGATTTTTACATCTTTTGCAATCATTCTCAAAGACACAGTGAGTATTGTTACTGTTGGCCGTTATGAAGCATTTTCTGATTTTCTTTTGTGCTTATTTTGTAGCTTCCCTGAAGATGACAATAATCATTGTCGAAATATCGGAAATATAGTGTTATGAGAGTACACGTTTTGCTTGCTGCTATACCCAAATATTATTATCCTAATTGCATCCTAACTATAGTCAGCAAAGATATATATATATATATAGATAGTTATAGATATAGATATATCTCTCCGAAATAATTATGATTTGAGATATAGTAAAAAGATTATTTTTATTTGAATTTACAGTTAGTTAATTGAACATATATCACGTTCAATTTCTCCATCGAAAAAAAAATTATGAGATATGCTGAATTGTAACAGAAATTCTGGAACCTCTGCAGATACATTTGTAATTGTCATGGAAAGCCACCCTATATCACGGTATCCGCTCATTCACCAAAAGGTACTAACAAGTTACAACTTTTGTAATGAAAACCTTTAAATTAGTATGGTTCCTTTCTGTATTGTTGTTATTGTGTACGCCCATTCCCTTAAACGTTGTACCCGGGAACTGTTGAAAGGTGACAATAAATTGACTCAACGAAATTTGGAACAGAACGAACAACAATTGTTTAGTGGTTAATGTATTATTCAATCCAGGTAAGACCTCCCAAGTTTAATTGATAGGTTGTTGAATATTATGGTATGAATCAATTGCCTGATATTTTCGATCAACCAGAGCACGCAAATAGCTCCGTTGCTAAAGCGTCGAACAATTCTTCTGTTGTATTCAAGCCGAAGGTTAAATGACAGTTAAATGTCAATAGTATCTATATCTCAAGTTACGGAAGTGTCAATTCGTTTTCAAAATTAATGAATTGTTTTTCCTAAAATGAACGAAAGTTCTATTAGTCCAGTCAATGACCATTTTTCTGTGTATTTGTCCCATACAACACCGATTTTCATAAAAAATTTGATTTAGGTTCTACTTACCATCTGTCTCAAAGTCTACCCTGTTGCAGGGGTTGCTTTTTCCCTGGGGGTGGATGCCACCCCTTCTTGGGGATGAAAAATTTTTCATTGAAAATAAGTACTGAAATCGATAAATTGACTAATTCTAAGCAACTTTTGTTCTATTAAGTTTTTTCTGAAAGTTAATACTTTCGCTGAAATAACTGGAAAAATATGCATTCAATCGAAAAAAATGTAAAGAGCAAATTTATAGCTTATAAAAAACAAAGAAAATTGTTCATTTGTGATGTATGCATATCCAATACAAACGGAATTATTGCTTGTTGAAAGTTGACTGGTATTTTCAATCGCCAAAATGGAAAGTTTCTACGTACAATAACCAAAAACCAACGCATTTTTCGAGAGCTCATAAAACTTTTTTTAAAGTCCTTTAGAAAACCTTTATTTTGATTTTTCATAAAAGTTCCTAGCATCAAAACTAAGCGTGCTATGAAGAGAATAATGTGGATTCCTATTTTTTCGTTGGAAAAAAATAGTGAAAATCTCACGCTCTCTTCCACCCTATTTGAAAAAATCGTTGTCAATTTACAATTCACTTCATTTATGCTTTTATAATACGTTCTGAGTGTTTGACCAGTTTAAAAAACATCTTTTTGAAAAAATTTGAGTTTGAAGAGAGAAAATCATTTTCGTAATTTAGGGAAAAATCGCCTTTTCTTCAAAATAACTCAAAAACTAATAATGATACGCAAAATTTTGTGGAGTGCGAAATTGTATGTTTTTCTTATTTGAAAATGTTGGCGTTTCATTTTTTTTATAGGATAAAATTTAAGTAAGATATGGCACTTTGAAACTTGCGTGTGTTCGCGCAAAGTACCTTTTTTAGCCCTTTTAGCCTGAACCTTTTTAAAAATAAGATCCGAAAAAAAATTCATTTAGATCAGCTTATAGCTCTTAAAAAAACCTACAGAATGGTTTTCTGAAGGACTCGATTGCTTGAAAACTAATCGAGTTGGGGAAAAACCAAAAGCACATTTTTGTAGAAATTGGAATATGTATTAGTATATTGATGAGTACACAGAGTGGTAAATACCAATCAACTTTCCACAGTAAATAATACCGTTTGTATTGGGTCAGAATACATTATATATACAAGATTTTCTTTGTTTTTTTATAAGCTATAAATTTGCTTTCTACAAGTTTTTCGATAGAATGCATATTTTTCCAGTTATTCGCGAAAAAGAATCTGAAAACGTGTTTTTTTTGCCTGAAAACCGACAATTTCAATCGCGAATAAGTCGGAAAGTATTGACTTTCAGAAAAAACTTCATGGAACAAAAGTTGCTTAGAATTAGTCAGTTTATCGATTTTCGTACTAATTTTCAATGGAAAATTTTTCATCCCCAATAAGGAGTGGCATTCACCCCCAGAGAAAAAACAACCCCCGACACAGGGTAGACTTTGAATTAGATGGTAAGGAGAATCTTAATCCAAATTTTCATACAAATCGGTGCTGTATGGGATAAATACACAGTTTATACCTTTTTTACCGTCTTGACTGGACTATATCAATAGTTTTGAAATTGAAGTAAGTTCCAGTGCCGGATTAGCCACGTTGCAATGTCTGACAGTAAAAAAAAAAGTTTAGATAAGTGTAAAATATCTTGCATGCCTTAAACTCGAACGTTTAGGCTATGCTTCACTCACACCTGAAAATCTGAAACTCGATTTCGTCACGTTAAATCGTAGGTATAGGTTGTATAATACCTACCACGACAATCGTTGGTGTCAAAATCTACAGCAATAATTTTAATTTGTACCACATTTCTAAAAATTGAGCGCTGGCCGCACAAGTTATATGTTTGTACTACTTACACTGCACTATACGCAGGTTTGTAGAACTGCACAACTAACAGTGGAATTCCCTGATATTTTCATCTATCGAGCTGGTCGTAAAACCCGAACAAATAAAATAGGATTCTATTGACTATCAAACTATTATAGTTTGATGTACATTTATATTTGGCACAACGTAAAAAACTGTAAAAAGCTCTTCAGATCTATCATTGTATTTTAGTTGAGTCAGTTTATATTTCACGATATTATTGTAACACCAACACTAATGACCCCCTGGCGAATGAAAAAGAGTGGTCGAAGTTTCTTGTCAGTTGTCATGGCTCAACCCCAATCAGCTAACTGACCCTAGGCAAATTGGCTCAAATGAATATTCAAAATAATATACAAACTATTTTATTACTAAAGATAAAAAAGCCAACCACTTTGATTTGTAAAAGTAATAAGAAAATATAGGAAGTTTATTTCAAAAACTAGTATCATTACACGCACAGATATACGTGCTCCTACATAGCCGCTCCGGGTTGTCACGCACACACATTTTCGGTTTTATTCTCAAATCTGAGTTTAATACCATAAACCTGAGAACCTAAAGCGAACCAAGGGCCTCTTGGTCGAATTTGCTACAGGCCCCGCGCAGGCTTAATCCGGCACTGGTTAGATGAAGGTTTTATTGTCAATTTTGGAATAAGTGCGGCGTCTATACATGAAATTTTCGAATTACAAACGCTAATTTAAGTACCTCCCTGCAATACAGAAATCATTTAAATTTTCGCAAATTTTATATTATAAACCTCCACAAATGAGTGTTTTATGCTGGCCTAACAAAATATCAAAAATAATTTTCAAAACCTGTATAAATTTTGTTCAATTCTAATTTCTATCTTCGTTTTTGAATGAAAGTTATCGTATTGAAATACTATGTAGTGTTAACGATAATAGAAATACAAATATTATTCATTCATAATCTGCTGTCTTCATAGATACGATGTGAAACATTTATCATTTTATTGGGAAAATATTACGGATAAACACATGTGACACATTGGATATACCTGATTAAATTATTGTATCACCATCAGTGCTTATTAAGTGTCCCAATTTTCAAAATAATCAGGCTTCTAAAGGTCCATTTCCTACAGCTGAAGCTAACATGAATAGTGTAAAAATTGGCCTGGGCTTAGTAAGCATCATCGCGAAGAGCATCGCGTAATACGTGCGAACTAGGTCGACGTGTGATTCGAAAAGAAATTAGTCGCCCGAAGTGCTTCGCGTGCAGATGATGAAGCAGGTCGAGGTACTATCTAAGAAGTATAGTCCCCGCGAAGCGCAGCGTGGTTGAGAAAAAGAGTTAAAACCCACAAAGGATCTTAGCTCAATATGAGATCAAACGACTTGCCAAATTTAAACCCTCTAACTCAACCTGCTGAAGCTGTGGTGGTGAGTAAATTAGCAAAAACTACAAAAAAAAGAAACAGAAATCTAATAGTACAAATAGCGTCGCAGGAAAAACCAATTCTTAATTCCAAAGTAAACTTCGCTAACATGAAACTCAATAAAAGTTTCAATTTTCAACTGTCTTACTCAATTAGAGCGAATTTCGGGTGCAAACATTCTTCAAAATCTATTTCTTTTTTTAGCTGAATACAACCTATAAAAATTTCTAATATGTTGTTCAGAATTAATTTCCACATCTTTTTCCACCTGTTTGAAAATTGTCTGCTCATGCTCCTCCCCACTAACAAATTTTTCTCTGAATTTAGCCTAATTTTAAAAGTTTAGTTCTACCTCGAGAACAAACACTTCGTTAGTTATCGTCTAAGAGGTCCAAAATGGACATACAAACTACTCCTGCACCTGATTGTTGACTTTCCATTCAACAAAACTTATGGATAATGGTTTTTTTTTAGGTGGATAACTAAAGTTCACTGTGAAGAAATATTCCAGAATCAAATGAATAAATTTCAAGAAGAATTTCAAATCACGGCTAGTGAAGAGTTAATTTTATTAATTGCCATTGAATTTTTATTTATTGCTGGAGGTATATATTATAAAAGGCTTTACTTTCATTTCCATTAATTTAATCTCCATGTATCCTACTTTATAATATATTCTAGTCAGGAAAGATGAAGTTATCATTTACTTTATTCAATCATATAAATTCAACAATTAAATATAAGTACGATTATATTTTCGATCTTCAAATTACATTTTGACATACATAAATGTAATGATTATAGGTTTATTTTATAGCTACATTTTTTCTGGATTATTATTGCATGCAGTGGTACGACGCTGCCTGTATTTTTGTGTACTAAAATGATCTAACAAGTCACACTCATCATATTAAGATCATTCTTGAAGGCACAGTCTTCTATAAATAGTTTTAAATGCCAAACATATGTAAGCCGCATAAAAAGGTCGCAAAGAGGTGAGAACATCAAACCACTTGACCACCCTCTGGAAGTGCACAGGAAGGTATCTTTCATGACGAAGAGTGAAGAATAGAAGTGGCCTATCATAAAATGATAGATGCACAGATTTTCAATTTCAGCTGTTTGCCTTCTGTGACGCATTCCACAAGGGGGCGCTAATAGCTTTATAATGGAAATCCATCCTTGCTTTTACGACTTTCCTCAATTCAGTATTCCGATGTTCCCAAGGTGTATGGGAATTATATTGAAAATCAGGAGCGGACTAGTTAATCTTCCAAATGCTCAAATACAGGTTTAGTTCCATGAACAAGTACAAGTAAACTCTGAATAGTTTTGACTTACTAAAATTTTCCATATACAAGCGAACAATTAAAAAGAAAATGATTAAGATTACACCTAAAATAAAATGAAAATAATAAAGGGATACTTTTGTCATATGTATTCAATTATTTAGCACTGAAACTCTTTTCTCTTTATTTAAATGAAGTGAATTATGCAAGTAGCTAAGTAGCTACTGAGAATTGAAAAACTGATAAGTTGAAAAAGCATGACAATAATTAATACACATGACATAATTTACTTCGTGATAGATATATTGTATTTGATAATAAAACTATGAATATATATATATATATATATAGACACCAATTTTTGAGTGATCACACTGTATATCACTCTTTCAGATATTTAAAACAATGTAACTTTATTTACTCATCTGTTTTTCTGAATTTTATCAAAGCATGACAATAATTAATACACATGATATAATTTATGATTGATATATTGTATATACATATATACATATATATATATATATATATATATATATATATATATATATATATATATATATATATATATATATATATAATTATTTATTTGAATTGTTGTTGCCTGTGATCTATTTTTAATCTCTTGATAATTATTAGCAATAACAGGCTGGTTAAATCTTAAAAAACTCGATTCTATTAAAAAGTTGATGTTTCACTACGACATTCGAAAAAATTGAAATTTCTTTGACATTTATTGATTTGAAAAAACCTGAATAGACAAAGACGACTTTATTTATTATGTGCTAATCAGTCCAATATAAACATTCAAAATTGTTATCATCAGAAGGTAAGGGAAACTACAGAAAACTTTACCCACGTAATGTTCGAAAAACATAATAATAGGTTACTATTTATCTAACAACAAAGAAATTAGTCGCGGAAAATATTGAAAAAGTAGAGCAGAATTATAGGTATAGAACGCTTATATGGAAGCAGCCGTTGACACGTGTTTCGGACTCTTTGGTCCTCATCAGAACGGCGTAGCTAAGTACCTTCTGATGATAACAATTTTGAATGTTTATATTGGACTGATTAGCACATAATAAATAAAGTCGTCTTTGTCTATTCAGGTTTTTTCAAATCAATAAATGTCAAAGAAATTTCAATTTTTTCGAATGTCGTAGTGAAACATCAACTTTTTAATAAAATCGAGTTTTTTAAGATTCAACTAGCCTGTTATTGCTAATAATTATCAAGAGATTATATATATATATATATATATATATATATATATATATATATATATAAAATATATATATATATATATATATATATATATATATATATATATATATATATATATATATATATATATATATATATATATATATAAATATATATATATATATATATAAAAGACACCCATTTTTGAGTGATCACACTTTATATCACTCTTTCAGATATTTAAAACAATGTAACTTTATTCGCGCATCTGTTTTTCAGAATTTTATCAAATATGAGTTCATTAATATTGACCATGAACTCAAATAAAATTAAATGAGCTATTGATAAAAATAATGAAAATTTTCAGTCAATTTCACACTACAACCAGCAGAAATTTTTTTATGTTAGTAGACTAAATTTTTCTATTTCAGGTGTCTCTAAAGTTGAGTGAATTCATTTTAGTTCATGGTTAATTACTTATAGCTTTTTTGAAGACGAAGTGAAAATGCGGATAATTTCCAATGCATAGATTTTACAAATAAAAACAACAATTTCCTTCCTCAATACTAATACAATAATAATATTATACTTACTAATAATAATGTAATAATATAATGAATTAATTAAATAGAGAGCTGTGCGATTTTAGTTTAAAGACAAGTTTATCATTGTATTGGCATAAAAATAACAGTAAAAATGGAATCAAAAAACTACTGGGTAATTAAAATTTTGAATCTCAGCTGAATTACTATTTCGTTAAGAAATTCACTTCTGAAATATATTTATATTCATCTTTGAATTTTTACAATGTTTAATCCTCTATCTTCCAAGAAAAAAATGGTATATTCCACTATTTCAAAAGTAAAAATTGAGGTTTTATAACTCCACTGAAGATATCTTTTTGTAACTGCCGCTATTTTTACGTAAAGGTTTCTTGTTTTTTTGTGGGTTATGAGAATTTTGCGCACTTTCATACAGTCTCTGCAATTTAAGTTAGAGGGGTTGACATTTGGTACGTAAATTGAGTTTATGTTGGTGGACGATCTTTTTGGACAACTCGTTTTAGTAATCGCCGCTATTCTAATATAGAGTTTCATGTTTCTACTTGAGTCTTAAAGTTTATCTCACCTTCACAGTCACAGGTTTTCAAAATTTGTCTATAAATAAAAATGGTGAAAAAAACAGTTTTCATAACGGAGTTCAGATGCTTAAGTATTTTATTTTTCGCTATAGTGTGCTCATTGAAGTAGATATTTTAACAAAATTTTGTTTGAACTCTTATTGCACTCTTATGTATTTTTGAATATTTTCCAACAACAATTTAATTTGTACTGATATATGAGTCATAACTGATAGTAATATATAATTTAGCAAATTGGGTGATTCTTCAATTTCAAATGAAAAATTTGCAAAATCATTATATCGAAAGGATTTGCATCTACAACTGAATCAAAGTCATATCTCTCTTTTTGGAATTTATTTTTTTTTTATGATATTTTAAATACTGATCCTATCTACAAGATTTGTTTATAGATAAAACTGTGAATGACTTACTGCTTGGAAGTCTACATAATTCTCAGTTACTTTAATAATGAAATAAGTTATAAATACCCCTATTATTTATGTTATTAAAGTAACTCCTCAGTATTTACGAAAATAAAATCTATTTAATTTCAACAGCATATTATTCATCAATGCAGATCTGATATATCTCTCTTTCTATATAATATATATAATTCTAGTTTGTTACTAGCCCGTACCTGTCTCAGTAGATTCAATCATTTATTACCCGGTTTATTTGTTTTTCCAATTAGGCAATTCATCACAGTGAATAAATTTTATACAACTTGGAATGGCAGTAATAATTTTGTATTTGCTTTATTCTTTAGTTCTTACTACGCCTACACCACGCTCAAGACTATATTTCTTTTGAAAAAAAAAAGGAAACACAAGTGTTTCATTCCTCCCTGAAGTATGTGTCAGGGAGGCGGGCAGCTTGAGTTTGGGATTAACTTCTTCAGCCAGATCAGAGGATACACTTGTATGTACAAGTGCATTAAGGATAGGTGAAACGGAATATTTATGGAACATAGGAAGTGTGGGTAGGGTTCAGAGGATTAATACTGGCCCAGCATTCGCCTTGTAAGTTTGCAAGCTGTGACTTACATTACCATGAGGAAACCTCTGAAAAAACTCATGGCAGACCAGCCGGCCCCGGGGTTTGAACCCGAGACCTCCCAAATACTAGCCAGCGTACCTAACGTACTCGACTAGCTAGCTTGGTACAGTTGAAGAAATAAGTTTAAATATATATAATCTTGTCTAAGCTTCATCCTAGGCGTCTTGTGGTTCCATGGCATGTCTTCATCGTAAATTCCTAGTTCTGTGGCGGCGGGTTCGAATTCATCGGCAAGTCAGTTTACATTTTCGCTGCCGTCACTCTGATGAACTCGATTACATTCGTCATTTCCAAGTCCCGATGAATCTGGGAGCTTCGGAAGTACCATGGAGCTTCCACGTCCACCTTCAGTAACTTATCCTGCACGATTCAGAGACTTTGAATATGACAACGAGCTCCGTACTCCATACCTGTAGATCCGTAGGTCATTGTCGGTCAGATGATGGACGTATACATCCAGATCTTGGTGGCTCTACTAAGCTTGCTTCATGGGTTAATCAACAGGTAAAGACTGGCCTATATTGTTTTGGCTCTATTCGTGCAGAAGCTCACGTGAGACTTCCATGTGTGACGGGTCGATCGAAGGAAAAGGAAACACACATGTTTCATTTCTCCCTGAAGTATGTGTCAGGGAGGCGGGCAGCTTGAGTTTGGGATTAACTCTCCTTCAGCCAGATCAGAGGATACACTTGTATGTACAAGTGCAATAAGGATAGGTGAGACGGGATATTTATGGAACACAGGAAGTGTGGGTAGGGTTCAGAGGATTAATACTATCCCACCATTCGCCTTATAAGTTTGCAAGCAGTGACTTACATTACCATGAGGAAACCTCTGAAAAAAACTCATGCCAGACCAGTCGGCCCCGGGGTTTGAACCCGAGACCTCCCAAATACTAGCCAACGTACGTTAAGTACTCGACGAACTAGCTTGGTTTTCTTTTATATATTTGATTAACATTTTAAGTTTGGCTATGCGCGTGTTTAGGTCGAAAAAAGAAAAGTGCGGATTATATGGATGTTAGAAAAACTTATCACTTAGGGCAGATGTTCCTCCTCAGAAATTCTGAGTGATAATTCGTTACGTAGAATTTATATGTGATCAATCAGTGACGCATTCCGGCAGTTTTAATAACTGTAATTACAGCTATAATATGCACTATACCTGCAGATATTTATATATACATAGTCTTATTCATCTAGGAACTTAAGTGAGGGATTGTATATAAATATATGTATCTGGAAAAAAAATTTATTATCTAGTCAGCATCTGACGAAGAAGTAGTACTTCGAAACATGCGTCATGCTTTAAAATCAGTGGCGGATTTACCAGCAGGCTGAGTAGGCTGGAGCCTAGGGCGGCAGATTTTAGGGACGGCAAATTTTTAAGTTAACGCTAAAAAAATTAGAAATTTTCAAAACTTGGGAAGTTACTGTTTTTACCCCGATTTCCGAACATCGAGATTTTTCAGATCTCGCCGTTTTGCGGTACAAGGAGGCCATGACTATTTTCATGATAATATCTGTATGGCTGTATGTATGTATGTGTGTGTAAGTAAACCTCTGATAACTTTTGAAGAGGTCGACCGATCGCAATGCATTCGAAAGGCATTCGAAAGGCATTCGAAAGAATTCCATCAAACTTAGATTTTTTGAGAATTGCTACCGATTTGAACCTGTAGATTTTGAAAAATCGCAAAAATAAAATTTCCAAAAAATGTTTTTTAGAATACCTCTCAAACTACCAAACCGATCAATTTCAAAATCTACTCTCTTTCTTATCGAACTGCGTCGACTGAACCATAGAGCATAAAATCTATCTGCATAGAGTCGAAAACTAATGAACAAGATTTCATACCACGATATAATCGTCGATGATTTTGTGAATAAAAAATCGCGCAAAAATGTATTGTAAGAATTTTATCACTTAATTGAATGAATTTCATCGTCATTATTAACCGGATTGTTACTAGATAATAGAGTATATTGTTTTTAAAAGCAATGAAAATTATTCAATTACTTCTATCAAATGTACCTACATTATTGTGTAAGTAGTATTAACGTATAACTTGCCCTTCCTTATTAGTAGTACTAGTACATAATTGAGCTTTTATTATCTCGAAAATATGCCCAATAGTTATTTAATAAACTAGTTTATTAATGACAGCGATTAATGGTTGAGATTTTTTTTATATTGCGTTAATAGTTTGAGACCATTAATCGCTACATTAATAAACGAGTTTATTACAAGATTTTTCCGTCGACCTCACCATGAATTGAGTATAAATTCTTGATTGAAATAAATTTTTATTTTGCATGACAGATACACTTGACACAATATAAATTTCTATGTTCATTTCGATATATTTATATTTATGCTCCCGATGGAACAATTTGAGAAATTCATAGATGGAATTGTGACATTTTGAATAGTTAACATAACCTACAATATGTGTGATCGGGAATGCCTAATTTCGACGTTTCGGCTCCCCGTGTATGTATGTTATGTTCTCCGATCCTCACTCATCAGGTTTAATTTTAGATAGTTTACTAGTAAGGTGTTGTCTGATTTGAATGTTTTTTGATATCATAGTGCGGAGTAATGCGACTTATTATCCTCTGGGATATTTTTTTCACGTACCTAAGGTATTTTAATCATCTGGCAATTCGGATTATCTTCTGGTGTGATTCTATTCTGTTTATGTTCAGTGATTAACATTTCTATCATATTCTCGTTGTAGTTACTTTGCACATTTTGAAATAGAGAAATAAATTCAATTAAACTGACACAATCTAATACCAGTAGATATTGTTGAATAAAAAATATTGAGGTGGTCAAGAATATCCAGAAAATTTTATACCTAGAATAATACAACGAAAATGATACAAGAAATTTCTTCATAAATCATAGTTCCTTGAAATGTTTTCAATTTCCTAATGTGTTACGCCGATCTGAAACGAATTAATAATTTGTAAATGGCAACGTATTTCAGTCAGTTCATTTTGTAATAATAGTTATTTAATAAACTAGTTTATTAATGATAGCGATTAATGGTTGAGATATTTTAATAGTTCGAGACCATTAATCGCTACATTAATAATCGAGTTTATTACAAGATTTTTCCGTCGACCTCATCATGAATTGAGTATAAATTCTTGATTGAAATAAATTTTTATTTTGCATGACAGATACACTTGACACAATATAAATTTCTATGTTCCTTTCGATATATTTATATTTATGCTCCCGATGGAACAATTTGAGAAATTCATAGATGGAATTGTGACATTCTGAATAGTTAACATTACCTACAATATCCGATAAGGAATATGTGGAACTGGTGGAAGCTGAAGTGTTATTTACTTTCGAACGATTATTGCATAAAAATTTTTCCGCAGTTTCTACTTTATTTTGTATAGAGTTAAATTTTTTGATTTGAATTATGAATTCCTTTTCTTTGTGGAATAACAGTACAGACACAGAATAATTCAACTATTCCGTGCTGAATACTTCTGTGTTTGGTTGCCCTTGACAATCATACATTAAAATAGGAGAAATTGCACATTAAAATGGGTCATTAATGATCAATTTCGTGTACGTTAAAGTAAGCTTTTATTTAGAGGTCGACGGAAAAAAATATTTACTGTGCAATCTTACCGCATTGTTGGGTTGTAAAAATAATCTAGGAAGTGACACATCAAATCCCTAGTTCACAATCATATTAATTACAGGAAAAAGATGGTATAATTTCGACGATAGTTCGAAAATCATAAATTTATAATTTCATTGACGAAAAAATTGTAATTAATCGAATTGTAGAGGTCGGCAGGTGCGGCAAAATTTGAATAGCCTACTAGCGGAAAATATCTAAATCCGCCACTGATTAAAATTCAAATATTTATAAAAATTATTACCAATTATTTCATTCAAAATATTATGACCAAGTAACGGACCCATCAATTAATAGTTTTAAAAAACTGTCCAACAATTTCTTAATATTTTATGAATAAAATATAAGCCTAAGTACAAGCACTAAATTTCATTTGAGTAAATCATTATTTTCATTTATTTATTTAATCAAGCTTAAGGATAAGAATACAATTATTTGAATGAGAGAACTAGTGGAGAACACTAAAAGTGGAATGCACGACTACTTAACTTCTTTCTGCAAAATATTCCCATGACCTGATACAGATGAAATAAATGGACAGATAATAAATATCTATTAATAACCTACAATTTAAGAGGTATCATCCTAAAAGCATTTTCGAAATATGTGACCGGGTACCTGTCTAACAATTAGCTATGGAACAATGGATAAATGACAGGGTGCGGCATGTTATTAGTAACAGTGAAGTGAAAAATATCACACCGGACAAGATGGGTCCATATTACTAGAGGTGTCTGCCCCTGTCCCCTTACCTGGCTGACCACAGCCTTGGGTGGCCACATCGAGAAGGTCGTACGGTATTTTTTCGAACGATATGCCATGAATGTGATGAAACCAAGAAACCTAATTATAATTAATACTCATAAATGAAGTCATCCATTTAACCAATATATTTTACAAGCCGTCGAAATTCCATGATTTTGCCTCTTGAAATTACTGAATGCGTTTCTAAAATCTTGTATTAGTTATTGAATACAAATTTAGGTTTTAATTTTTATTATCATGATAAAAAGTATGAATTTGAATAGACTAATAGGGTAAAAGCCGGATAGTTGCACCAATTTTCAAAAGAGCTCTGTTATGAGAAAATATTCTTATAAAGTACATATTTTTGGATTGATGGTTAATAATGACAATTTACACTTTTATATTATTATAAATGTGTAAATTGTTATTATTAAGCAGTGTTGTTCATGGCTGCACAATTGTACACTTTGACGCCCTTTTAGAACTAAGAGTGCACTGCAGCACCACTTTACTTATTTTCTTCAAAAAGTGCACCTTTTCATTTGCCTTGAAACTTTATACCAATAATATAATAGATTGTACTCAAAGATGAAGAAATATAAAATCAGTGAAATGAAGTAGAAGAAAATATTCAAAATCTGTGAATTAGTGTCAAACCGACAATTGACAATTGTCAATGTCATCAGTCATCATTCTGTTATACGCATAGAAATTATAACATATAACTTGTTAGGTTAGTATATCTACGGTTGTATGTGGGTGCCAAAGCAGATGTACTGATGATTGATGAAATTGAGGCCAGATGAGCCAGAACTTTTTAAAAACTTTAGATCGAGAGCTCTTAATTTTTATATTGAGTTCTGTGGCCAATTAAGATCTCGATTTAATTTTAATGATCCCCACCTTAAATTTGCTACAAATTTTACACCAGAAATAGCATTGAAGGGTGAAATAAATTCAATCAGTGAATTCATAAATTTTTTTCCAAATATAGAAATTGACATTGAGGCTGCTAATATTGAGTGGCAGCTTTTGTCGGAAATTAGCATACCACAATGTACTTCGAATATGGACCTTACGGATTTCTAGTGTAATGTAGCAAACACGAAAAATTCTTTGGGGTTCATATTTTTCCAAATGTAATGATTATCGAATTAAATAATACCAAAACTGCCCTCCGAAATCGACTCTTAATAAAAACTTCTTCCATCTTACAGGTGAAAGATAGAATGAAAATGCTGCCTGAAGGGTAATTGGAATGGAGACCTGATAAAATACTTTTAAGTTATAATCTAGGTTTTTTAGAAAGTACCAATTCCGAAATGTCTGATTAATGTGATAATGCAAAATCAGAATTATTGTTTATTATTTTGTTCATTTATTTTATTCCGAGTAGAAGTTTTGTTGTATTTTATTTTTTTTTACTTTTTATTTCTGATCCATGTTCGTTGAAGTATATATTTGTTCGTTGTGTATATAAATTAAATTAGTCTAATATAAATATATATCGCCTTCACCGTCTGAATCATAGATAAATAACCTAATTATTTGTCTATGATCTGAAATTTTTTCATACTATTCATTACTCTATGGTTTGTGTTCTGTGGTGCACCATTGACATCTAAAGTGCACTTTTCATCTGACAAATAACGCACCAAAAAGAACGA
>JARQZK010003891.1:0-30000 GCA_030704885.1 Cynegetis impunctata
AAAATAATTTTTTTGAGATTCACCAAGCCTGTTATTGCTAATAATTATCAAAAATTCGAAAATAGTTCACAGGCAACAACAATTGAAATAAATAATATATATATATATATATATATATATATATTCACATATTTTTTTTGAAAAGACATATATCAATCTAACCCAAATGAAATATGTAATAAAACTTTTCTTTTTTAGAGTTCTTAGCATTCAATGAGCACCTATAAAAAACTTGGCAGATATATCTATCAAAATTAAAAAATTTCATATGCACTTATAACTCGTTTTAACTGTCCACGATAATGAAGGATTAGTCTCTATGTTGACCACTTCATCAGAATTTCGTTGGGATTAGAATCAGTAAGTTTCTGTTCAAATACGATTACATTATGAAATATCAGAATTTTCTACTAGAGCGCAAAGTCAATATATGTCTCTCAGGAAATTTAGAAATAAGTGGAAATAGAACGACCTTTTCGGTCTGAATAACGATATTCCTTGGATTTTAACAGAAATGATTAAATTTCATAAGATATACGCCGCCAAACAATTTCTTAACTGTCCGTTCTATTTTCCGTTCAGATTAATTTCCCTTGATAATGAGAAATTCTGTCCACTTGTGTCATATAGCGCTACACATTATTATGGCGCAGATTTCACCTGGGGATGTAAAACCCTAAAAGAGTAATTATTGTCGATGGTCGACCAAACCTTTTTGAAAGAAAGTCGATGATGATACGACCAATATAGTTGAGTGTTCGATTTATATGAAAATATCCTAAAAATCCAATTTTAGATATGGAATCTGATTCATCTATAATGATAATAAAACAATAATAGTTATTTAATAAACTAGTTTATTTTCAAACGTACAATAGTTTCGTCATTTCTCGATTGACAGGATCATCGAAAAGTTCTATTTCTCCGCCAAGGAGGAGAAGTGTTGCTATGTTACACTTTTCCGGCCGGCGGCAGGAACTGTGTTACTATGCAAAAGATGAATTGGTAACCATGAACAAAAAATTCTCCAATTCAAACGTCATTTTCACTTCCAACCACTTCTCACAAGGTTGCGAATTATAACTATCAATTATTTTACTTTATATCTGTCAGAATCAATTTTGCGTGGCAACCGTAACTAGGTAAATGTTCCATAATTCATAACGATCGTAAGTAGATAGAATTATGTGCGTAAATGTGAATCAATCCAAATATGGATATTCAGATTTTTATGAATTTCATAACGTTTGAAAATTAAATAACATATTTCATTCGTAGTAGAAGTGACTTTTCATGGCTCGCTTTCAATTACCCTCTAAGCTCAAGCTCGCCATGAAAAGTGACACTTCTCCTCCTTATGAAATAATATACTATTATTAATGACAGCGATTAATGGCTGAGATATTTTGACGCGCGAGCGCTTTAATAGTTCGAGACCATTAATCGCTACATTAATAAACGAGTTTTATACAAGATTTTTCCGTCGACCTCATCATGAATTGAGTATAAATTCCTGATTGAAATAAATTCTTATTTTGCATAACAGATACATTTGACATAATATAAATTTCTATATTCATTTCGATATATTTATATTTATGCTCACGATTAAACAATTTGACAAACTCATAAATGGAATATTAGACATGTGACATTCTGAATAGTTTACGTTACCTACAATATCCGATAAGGAATATGTGGAACTCGTGGAAGCTGAAGTGTTAATTACTTTCGAACGATTATTGCATTAAATTTTTTTCGCAGTTTCGACTCTATTTTGTATAGAGTTAAATTTTTCGATTTGAATTATGAATTCCTTTCCTCTGAGAAATAACAGTACAGACACAGCATAATTCAACTATTCCGTGCTGAATACTTCTATGTTTGGTTGCCAATGACAATCATACATTGAAATAGGAGAAATTGTACATTAAAATGTGTCATTAATGATCAATTTCGTGTACGTTAAAGTGAGCTTTTATTTAGAGGTCGACGGAAAAAATTGTTATCGAGAAATAGTCATCATTATGTTCTCCCTGAAGAAAATAGATACTTAAACTGTACCGATACATTTATTTGTGCTAAAACCACGCAGTAGGATAAAGATAAATACTTTGGTAAATTCATTTGAAAAATTGATGATTAATCAAATCAACCCTCCAACGGCGCTAGTTTTATGAGATCTGACGACATAAAATTTCCATTCATCCTTCAAGGGAAAATTTAAGGATAGGAAATTCACCCACAGGATTAGCACACGCTGAAAACACTACAGTCTCTTTCGCGTTGCAACGAACTCATCAGTAATGTCCCGTTCATCGACCGAGTGGGCAACGACCTCGAATACACATAAAAACCTAAGAGTCTGTAAGAATAGCGCTAATGAGATACGAACAATTTATTGCGCCGTATATCGGCAATCGAGAGGTATCTGATTCTAGGCTAAACAGAAAATCCAGACGTCTAAAACTCATATCACGTTACACCCATAGGTGGCCACCATAGATGCGACGTTCTTCAATGAGTTACAACATTCGATATTTCATCATGCATGCGGGCAACGCTGATAGAAATGCTCAAAATTTTGTAATTATTCTCAGAGGCCGCAGTGGATATTGAAAATGGCAATTTACGCTAAACAGGCTCGGTGTATATGATAAAGATAAATGCCTTAGAGAATTCATTTTAAAAATTGATATTCAATCGAATCAACCTTTCCTGCAGCTAATTTCATGCGATCTGACGACATGGAATTCCCATTCATCCTTCAAGGGAGAAGGTCAGAACATTCGACTCCGCTACCGCACATGAGTCACTTAGCACTCAATAAAAGTAAACAGTATATTCAAAAGAACAGAATAACTAATAATATTATGTTAAGTAGTGGAAATTTTCACTCCAATTAAGAAGTAATTCTTTCATCAAATTGAATTCGGGAATTGAGTTCAATATTAAGCGTAAGCGTCAATTTATGTTGAATTGCAACTGTTCTCAAATCACAGTTATTATTTGAACTAAGAGAAAATTGGAAAGTTCTTCATTTTTCTGTAATAACAGGAAGTGCAAATTGAGTGATAACGCCATAAACTCTGAAAGATTGAAGACAAAAATTAAACGCACATACTCAATCTTCCTAAGATCCAGCCCCTATTCAGTTTAATTCGACGCATTTTACTTGGCGAACGATAAAGTAACGCGTTAGAGAGAAAAGGTATATTGATTCGCTCTCATTGGGAATAATGCCATTTATTACCCAGAGAGTTGTGGAAATACTGGCAGCCGGCATTGGGCGATAACGCCGAAGAGGTAAAGCTCCTTTCCGGGTGATTTCGTTCTCACATCCTGGCCCTGAATCACTGTTTACACAAACAACAAATATTTAAATGAACCTCGGTGCTGTTATTTGCATAAACTGAATTTAATTCGAGTGTTTTACGGTTCTTTGTGTTCGAACGATTATCGATATTCGAAGAGAATAGTTGGTCTCAGTAAACTTCATCTGAACGATTCAGGAAGAGAAAATAGTTAGAATCACAAATCTGAAAATAATTGAAACGCGTGAGCAGCAGAGTTTCTCCACGGAACTGGTTACCTCAATTTTGCTCTTTTCAATATACAATTTCTTAACCCTCTATGGCAAAAAAAAATGGTTTTTGGTGCATGTAGACGTGTAGGTCAGTGTTAAAGACGTTAAAAGTGTTGTTGTATTTGATATTAGATTGTAAACATACTGAAAGTGCTTAGCTGGCCGCTGGTATGCATAACATCATCGTTGGAACGATGATGTTATGCATAGACTTGTATATAACAGAATATCGAGACATATCATATAGATAGATAGACTTAGACACTCATCACGCTGCCCGAGGGTTTAGCGAGAAGTCTAGAGTCTACTGTAAATAAAGGCTAAAGTATAAGATGAACCTGTGTATTATTTCATAACCAGGACCAGTCATTATAGGTTGAAGAGATGCACGAATCTTAGATACCTGCAAAGACGCATGAAATTTCTACATAAAAATCAATTGCGGCGGAAGGAAGAAAAAATTTGAATCTCCTGAATAGAACCACGATTAAGACATAATTTCAATAGTTATAGGTTGAAACGATATTTACTCCAAACAGTATATTTTCAACGGATAATCAACAAAAAAATAATGCATATACAATAAGTTTATTATGTGAAGATAATAATAATAAAATAAAACATTGACAATGAATTTTAGTACATTTTAAAATCCACATACTCGTAGATAGATTTGTACCCCTCATTTTTCCTTTGATAACTACTTCTTGTCATGTTTACTTTGACCGATGTCTACTTTTCTTTTCAAATCACGCCACAAGTAACTGGACTGGGAATTCTTTGATATTAATTCAAGTAACACTTTTTGAGCCTGGTGACCGATAAGAACACAAATTTTTTTCTTTTATCGAATAAATGAGAAGTTAATTTCGTTTAAAATATTTTTATTATCTTACAATACATGTAGGATATTCAGGAATTTTTATCATTGAAACTATGGGTTTATGGTAACTGAAATAAGAACATATCATATATTCTCGTCCAATTTTGGATTCGGAGAAATGTAAACTACTACCATAACTATGTGTAGGCCATTTCTAAGTTTGCATAAGCACGCACAAATATCTACAACAAATGAGCGCCTAACACTAACAACGCTAACGTGTGCAATATTTATAACAATATTCGGAGTCATAATATTAGTAATATATATATATATATATATATATAGATATTCACTGTTGTACATAGGTACATCTATGTATACATATAAACCTACATGTATACTTTACGGGGTGCACATGCGGTGAGTGCGGCATTATGAAGATATGAGAAAAAAAAGAAACAAAAGGAAACACACGTGTTTCATTCCTCCCTGAAGTATGTGTCAGGGAGGCGGGCAGCTTGAGTTTGGGATTAACTCCTTCAGCCAGATCAGAGGATACACTTGTATGTACAAGTGCATTAAGGATAGGCGAGACGGGATATTTATGGAACATAGGAAGTGTGGGTAGGGTTCAGAGGATTAATACTGGCCCAGCATTCGCCTTATAAGTTTGCAAGCAGTGACTTACATTACCATGAGGAAACCTCTGAAAAAAACTCATGGCAGACCAGTCGGCCCCGGGGTTTGAACCCGAGACCTCCCAAATACTAGCCAGCGTACCTAACATACTCGACTAACTAGCTTGGTGAAGATATGAGAGATACCTATACACCTATATACTTTATCACAAACAGCTGCCTACTTATTCGTCCGATTCCGGAGCAGCTCGTTTCGATCCATGCGAGCTTCGTACAATGGTACCGTATACATACACATTAAGCGCACGCTCGGCCGAGCTACATGGTAGGCGGAGTGGGGTGTGTTAGATTTTATTCTCGTTACGGAATTTCATTATTCGGTCGCCGCGCTCAAAGCCCGCGATAAAAGCTGTGCAATAGCTTAAAACATTCTTTAAAAAATGTTATTACGAAAATAAAGAATGTATTTTTTTACATATCAATGAGAAAAATAACATTTTTGTTGTTGCGGACTATCTGTCTGCTTGTTAGCTGGTTACTTCGCCCGGCCGTTTTCGAACTGATGTCAACAAAGATAATGCAGGGGATAAATTTTTTTCGACTTACATACTATGCTGTGCAATTTGCTGTGTTTTCGCAGTCCGCACAAAATGTGTAGGCGGTCCGCCATTTGGTGACCCCTGATATACAGCTTGTCTTATTAGAAATATCAATTTTGCCACCTTGTTGTACAAGCGGCAACGCGGCAGCAGTGAAATTGCATATTACCAAATTTTCCGAATGTTACTATGTCTCGTTTTCTGTAAACCTGTAAGCTACTATCGACTGTGAACCACACGTATATGATTATCTATATATATATATATATATATATATATATATATATATATATATATATATATATATATATATATATATATATATATATATATATATATATATATATATATATATATATATATATATATATATATCAGAGATTGAATTCTCGCACATCACTTGCTTATGCTTATGCTTCACAATATAACAAATATTTAGATACTGTATTTAGCAGTAATGAAAAGTCGACATGTTTCGAGTTATGAACTCATTATCAAGACTGACAACAGGAAATTATTACATCGTATTTTGTAAAACAGACAAAAGCAAAGGTGATACCTGAAAATCAATTTGTTCGTTTACAAGGGGTAATTGACTATTATGGGCGGAACTTATTTCCACAATTTTAAGAAGGTCAAGGCGCTTTCCTTTGTTACCTGAATGTAACAATTTGGTTTTGTTGAAATCCAGGAAGTGATTGAATTTTATACAATGCTCAGAGAAGCCAGTGGTATTTTTGTTTTGTAAAATTGACTTTTTATGTTCAACACGAATATTTATATTCCTTCCTGTCTGTCCAATATAGAAAGCAGGACATTCGTCGCAAAATATTTTATAAACACCACTGTTCTCTCCGATGTTAGATTTTTCTTTATTATTGACCAAGAATGACTTCAAGTTTCTTTTATTTGTACGAATTGTTTTAACATTATGTTTCGATAGTCTGTTACAAATTTTGATACTCAAATTAGGCACATAATTTATTGGGAAGTATTTTTGTTCTTCATTAATAGTTTGCGTGGGTTATATTGAATGCAACAAATACTTCATTCGTTTTTTCCCAATGAGCTTGCCGATAAGACTTTCATTGTTACCGTTATTAGTGTTTCCGATAATGGAATAGTGAACAACCTATGTATGAACGAATGAAAAGCACTGAGTTTTATTTTAATGTATTTAATTAAAACTCTTCTGTATAGAATTTCGAGAAATGCTTTGCTGGCATCTCAGTTATCAAAAATGCCAGCAAAGCATTTCTCGCGATTCTATACAGAAGAGTTTTAATTAAATTCAAAGCGTGTAACAATCACTTATGGTTCAACAAAGAATGCTTGCAAAACAAAGTAACTCCTAAATATATGAAGATCACTTGCGGACACACCTCAAATGAATAAAAGTCAGCAGTACAAGCAGCATACAAAGTTTGGTTGAATATGGAAATCAAAAAGTGGTATCAGAGAAGGGATAATTTAGGACTTCACCTGAAGATCATCCACAGTGAATTGGCATTCAGAACTCACGTCGTTGAGTTTGAAATGATTGATAACACAGTACGAGAGGACGTGAGGAGCAGATGCCACGAACAGTACTTAAGACAATCCAACAAACTTAAGGAATTAATTAAATCACGTGAGTCTTTTTCATTATTGATTAAGAGTGACAAACTTCAAGTTAAACAATTTTATAGTAGAATCCATAATGTCACAAATACCGAATTTAGTAACAATTAAATAGAACTATTAAATAAAGGTTTGAAGTATTGTCCAAATTTCAACAATAAAAATGATATTAAACATTTAGCCGTCAGTACTGAATTAGGTTTAAATTCGTCTGTAATTAAGAATTTGAATTTTGAAAAAACTATATGCGCGGAAGTCATAAATAAATATAAATTCAGAAATAACAATGATTTAGAATTAAAAACTATAAAACAGTTGAGATCAGAAATTCGGGATAATAATTTGGTTTTATGCAAAGCGGACAAAGGAAATACTGTAACTATCATAGATAAAAATACCTACATTGAAAAATCTGAAATCCTATTTAATACAGATAAATTGTCAAAACTTAAAATAGATCCCACTAAAAAATTCCAAAACGAAATAAAATCATTCATTAAGGATAGTAAAATCCTATTTTCAGATATCAACACTTTTTTCTTGACTTCCATAAACCCACGCACCCCTGTTTTATATACTTTACCAAAAATACATAAAATTGATTGCCCGATGCGTCTAATAGTATCTTATATTAACGCTCCTGCGTATAAATTATGTCAGTATTTGAATAAGAAATTACCCACCTTAATTCAATTCAATCCGGAGTATAGCATTGAAAATTTTATTCAGTTAGTTAATCATCTTAAGTATATCAAAATTCCTTTAAATGCTAAATTAATTTCATTTCACGTTATCAACTTATTTCCTTCCACGCCAACTCAAGAAGGTAAAAATATTGTTAAGCAATATCTAGAGATGAACCCAAATTTAACAACTCAAACAGTCAACGAAACAATGTTTGCCTTAAACTTATGTTTGAAACAGAGTTATTTCAAATTTAATAATATAATATACAAACAAGAAGACGGATTGCCCATGAGATCACCGTTATCGCGTTTGTTGAGTGAAATTTTCATGAATAACTTAGAAGAAAAAATTTTCAATGCTGATAATAATTTAATTACTAACGTTTCATTATGGAGGCGTTATGCTGATGATGTTTTTTGTATTTGGACTGGTACAGATAGGCAGTTAGATAATTTCCTTAAATATATAAATACTTTCTATAACTCGATTCAATTTACAAAAGAAGTAGAAAACGAAAACGGTATCTTAAATTTCTTAGACGTTCAGATTGCTAGGAATTTGAATTCTCTTACTTCCAACATATATAGAAAACCAACCTTCACAGATACTTTAATTCACAGCGACAGTAACCAACACATTATAATAAAACTCAGTGCTTTTCATTCGTTCATACATAGGTTGTTCACCATTCTATTATCGGAAACAAATTTTCAAACTGAAGTTAATACAATTAAATTATTAGCCACTAATAACGCTAACAATGAAAGTCTTATCGACAAGCTCGTTGGGAAAAAACGAATAAAGTATTTGTTGCATTCAATATACCCCACGCAAACTATTAATGAAGAACAAAAATACTTCCCAATAAATTATGTGCCTAATTTGAGTAGCAAAATTTGTAACAGACTATCGAAACATAACGTTAAAACAATTTGTACAAATAAAAGAAACTTGAAGTCATTCTTGGTCAATAATAAAGAAAAATCTAACATCGGAGAAAACAGTGGTGTTTATAAAATATTTTTCGACGAATGTCCTGCTTTCTATATTGGACAGACAGGAAGGAATATAAATATTCGTGTTGAAGAACATAAAAAGTCAATTTTACAAAACAAAAATACCACTGGCTTCTCTGAGCATTGTATAAAATTCAATCACTTCCTGGATTTCAACAAAACCAAATTGTTACATTCAGGTAACAAAGGAAAGCGCCTTGACCTTCTTGAAATTCTCGAAATAAGTTCCGCCCATAATAGTCAATTACCCCTTGTAAACGAACAAATTGATTTTCAGGTATCACCTTTGCTTTTGTCTGTTTTATAAAATACGATGTATTACTCTCCTGTAGTCAGTCTTGATAATGAGTTCATAACTCGAAACATGTCGACTTTTCGTTACTGCTAATTACAGTATCTAAATATCTGTTATATTGTGAAACATAAGCCAAGTGTTTTTTTATTTTTTTTTTTTTAAAGTTTATTGTTTTATATATATATATATATATATATATATATATATATATATATATATATATATATATATATATATATATATATATATATATATATATATATAAATGAATATTCGTGTTGAAGAACATAAAAAGTCAATTTTACAAAACAAAAATACCACTGGCTTCTCTGAGCATTGGTTAAAATTCAATCACTTCCTGGATTTCAACAAAACCAAATTGTTACATTCAGGTAACAAAGGAAAGCGCCTTGACCTTCTTGAAATTCTCGAAACGGCTGCTTCCATATAAACGTTCTATACCGATAATTCTGCTTTACTTTTTTAATATTTTCCTGCGACTAATTTCTTTGTTGTTAGATGAATAGTACCCTATTATTTTTATTTTCGAACATTACGTAGGTAGAGATTTCTGTGGTTTCCCTTGCCATCTAATAATAACAATTTTGAATGTTGATATTAGACTGAATAGCACGTAATAAATAACAAAGAACAACCACACTCGGAAAAAAATTTTAGCGAGACAAAGCAGTCTTTGTCTATTCAAATTTTTTCAAATCAATAAATGTCAAGGAGATTCCAATTTTTTCAAAAGTTTTGATAAACTACGAATGTCGTAGTGAAACGTCAACTTTTTAATAAAATCGAGTTCTTTAAGATTCAACCAGCCTGTTATTGCTAATAATTATCAAGAGATTAAAAATAGATCACAGGCAACAACAATTCGAATAAATAATTAAATATTGCAACCTGAAAATATGGCAATGATCCCAAACTTAAGCTGAGAATTTCAAACATTGTTCAAGATTGTGAGTAACTTTTTAAAAGATTTGAAATTCTAAATAAAAATTTCATTAAAAACGGCTACTTCCATATAAACGGGCTATACCGATAATTTTGCTCTACTTATTTAATATTTTCCCGCGACTAATTTCTTTATTATTATTTATTTACTCGTTCTGAGATCTCGCGGATGGCATTAATCGCCTCCGTGGCAGAGTTTGACCAAATCTCCCAAACCGGAGAGTTCAAACAATAGTCCACAAAGGTGTGATTGTAGCAGACAATCAAAATATATATTATAATTGTTTGACGATATTGTTTTATACTATAGATGTTTTTATTTTTATGTTTATTTTATTGTCTATACTAAGGTAAGCTGTTAAACATGTAATATTTGTGTAGTCAATGTTGTCTATGAAGATTTTTATATTTATATTTTAGATACTGAGGAAGGGAGTACTACTCTTGAAACGTCTATTAAACGAATTAATCTAGTAAATTAAAGTATTTTCACGAACCTGGAACGACCAAAATTAAACCAAATCTCTATAATATAAATGACCAGGTAATAAGGTGATGTGAGAAATTTAATATATATATATATATATATATATATATATATATATATATATATATATATATATATATATATATATATATATATATATATATATATATTATATTATATATATTTATTTATATATATATATATATAAAAATATATATATATATTTATTTATATATATATATATATATATATATATATATATATATATATATATATATATATATATAAAAAATATAATATATATATATATATATATATATATATATATATATATATATATATATATATATATATATATATATATATATATATATATATATATATATATATATATATATATATATATATATATATGTATATATATTTATATATAATATCTGTCAATATTGTGCTTAGTTTTGGAAAACTGCAGAAATATTTGGAATTACCCATATTTCGAGGAATTATGCCTACATTGCGCTATATTGATAATAATAAAATAAATTGTGTTTAAATCAATATACTTAATAGAATCAAACCATATTGTTGACCTGTGTTATCATGATTATCAAAGTTTGTTCATGAGATGTGTTTAATATTTAGGCCCAGAGATTTGAAAAAATATCATAACAGTATCAGCACATTTTGAGATAAACTGAGCTATTTGGATTTGATTGAACCTGCATCCTTCCTATAGTAAGTGATGCTGTTGACTGAATGATTCACATTTATTCTTCGAAATATTATTTTTTCAATTGATTCATGAAATATGCCATACTATCGAAGTATTTATTATTAACGAATTCAAGAAATGCTTTTCATACTTACATTGTACCTTGAGCTGCACACGTTTGCTAATAGATGGCGGTACACCATTTGATGCGATACACAGATATACGCCCATATGAAGCCTGCTTACTTTCGTGATGAAAAGTACTTCTCCGTCAACAACATTAACTGAAACAATAGAGACAATAGAGTATAGTGATACTTCACATAAATTAAAGATATCATGTGAATGCTTGGTAAGGCGTGAAATACTTTCAATCATAGTGATAACTGAAAAAAATATCAATTATAATTAGACGAATGAATATGCAGACGTGTTAATGAATACTTTGGTGTCAGATTAATGATTAATTACATAATCAGCTTGGATAATGATTCAAATCCTGAGGACTGGTTCAATGTACTATAGTAAAAATATTATCCAATATGCTTAAAAGATAATACTCTCTTTATAGTTAGTTATGTATTGAAGAACGCTTTTTTAGAAGTTAATTTTCTTAAATATTCATCCTAAATTGCTATTTCCTATTTTATCAAACACCGATAGCCTATATCACTAGATCTTTGAGAAGATGTTCTGAGTGTAGTACCGTTTATTTATATTATTCACTTCGACGAAACTAAGGTTCCTATAATATGACATTTGTTAAGCCATTTTAACCCGCTGTAGTTGCTTGAGTACAGTTGCTTGAAAATAGTTGAATGTCATTACCAGTTTTAATTCGAACAATGTGTATTCTGATATATTCTCACAAATTAAAAGCTAGGAGGCGCTGAAGCCTTTCAGTATGAAGTTTGAAACTGATCTATCGATTTTTTTGTGTCGAATTGAGTTCGCGTTCCTTATAGTATTTTCGTTGATTTATAGCCTGTAGTGACTTCATAGGTATGTTATAATAGTAAGTAATAGTTAAGTTTTTTTCTGTGAGACAGACATTGAGAAATATTATCAAATTGGCCTGTACTCTTAGAGTACGGTGGGAATATAATAGAGTCAAACATGAAATTATTTTTTCTACTTCAGTTTCAAAAATGAATCTGGATGAATTTCCAGCAGTATGAACCTATGATCCTAACGATTTTATGAAAAAAGGTATAAAACACTGGGTATAGCTGCAATTTAAGCAGCGAGTAATAGTCATAATGATATACCGGTTGTTATAATTCCTTCAAATCCTGATTATCAGAAGAAAAATGAAAAAATTGATGACTATAAACTTCAACAAGAAAACTTTAGGAAAAATATACCGGGAGAAATAAAGCTTCATTACCAAAGCGACAATCAGACCAGGATGGTGAAAACCTTCCACTAGTTACGATCAGGAATATTTGACTGAACGTTGAAAATAAATCAACAAGAGAAACATCTGTCTGGACGAACGATTTGATGGATATCAATATGGTGTTAACTACCGGTTATATAAACCGTTCGGATAATGTGAAGTATCAAGCTCTAAATGAGACACCAATTGTTTTTTTCACCTATAATGCTTTAATGGGAGGTGTCAACCTTTTTGATGAAGCGCTGAACAACTATAAAGTAAGCATAAACGGAAATAAATGATGGTGGCTTCTTTTCTTCCATATGTTAAATGCTGCTCTCGTCAGATATTGAACGTTGCAAATATAAGCTAGTAATAGGGAAATGGATCTATTCGCCTTCCGGAGGGAGGTAACATGCTTTCACTTGAATAAATTCCGAATATCTACGTTCTCTAGAAAACGTCCTAGTGCATGGGTTCCACCTAGTCTTCTTAGAAATTAGGGCGGATATTATCTGAAGAAGCTAGTAAATCATTACGATACCGCATATGTCATAATATAGTGCATCGGGCCTGCATAAAATGTGATGTTACATTGTGTCTCCATAACTTGTAATTTCACGCAATTTGTTATTCTTTGCCAACGGAAATCAATCATTTTTATGTTCACATTAATTTTTGATACCTATTCTACCCTTTGTACCCATATGAGTACCGACATTTTTTGAAAAAAATTGCATATCTTTTTATAAGATGACAGTATCTGCATAATATATACATAATATATACAGTTCATTGAAACCTATTTTCATCTGAAAAATATGGACACAAATTCTTTAAAAAATGTTTAATTATCGTTTCGTAAGTTTCTTATCGTTCGTTACATTTCAGACAATATCACGACAGTTTTGCTAGGCATGCGCGTCTACTGTATTAGTACATCGTTGTCTATTTAGCAAGCAGTACGCGTCTTAATACTCTCTTAGCCTCTATTTTTCATTCGACTATTCTCGAGCGTAATTAATTTAGTACTATTCATAAATAATAAACTGTGAAATTGATTCTGTAGAAGTTGGGGATAGTGATGATGAAGAGAGGTAACTGCCAGTGATAAGTAACAATGGGTGGGTAATTTATTTTGATATCGCCTTTTACTTGCTCCGGCAAAAGTTCACACAAATACTAATTCATATCAAAGTAAAAGTTTTGTTTTATTCAATGGTTATCAATCGTTAATTTATTTCACTCTGCCTATCATTCAATATATAAAACACAGCGAAAGAAATTTCTGTCCAACCGAGTATCCCACCTCAGCTCTCGATTATTTCAATTTTTTGTTTGTTTTGATAAATCAGTTTTGTTTTTTCAGTTTCGACATCCTTCGATTGACATACGGTTTGATAGTCACATGTAATTTATTATTTCTTGAGGAGAAATGAAACACCCTTCACAACAAAATAGAAAAAACTCTCGAAAAATTTCTCATAGTTTGTGAACACTTGATAATGAAATTTCTGGGCAAAAAAAAATGGAAAGTTGTGTTTGATGAAACTCGAGAATAATTTAATGCTAGCTAAGTGTTAAAAAACATTCATAAAATTCTTGAGAAAAAATTTAGTAAGTACATGGATAGTTTTCTGGGACAAGTAAGCATTTTCAATGAGAAGATGAATGGATACAAAATTCTGAATGAAATGTTTTCGAATAAAGTATTGGCGATACTTGAACAGCTGGATTAGATATTTGGTAGAGAAAAGTGGAGGAATACCGCTCACCTAAAATTCTTAATAGTTTCACAACCACTACTATGAAAAATATAAAATTGGTCTGAATAACTCAATTATTTAGTTATAAAAAAATTCTTGTGCTCTTTTATAAGTTCCTGACTTTTGATTTCCTGAAATTTTCAAACTTATCAGCTGGTGCATTTTCGCGGTTTTTCCCACCCATTGGGGTATAATAGCGCATAGTTTGGGAAAACTTTGCGTATAAAATAAATATAAAAACTAAAACGAACTACTTAATTTAAACAAAAAATAACAATGATTATTCAAATTTCATTGTATTTAATGAAGAAATCAGAAAATATTTCACAAGAAAGAACATTTGAAATTGCCAAATTCTCTTTTCATTTCTAGATGTAGTTTGTTTGTGGAAGAAATTGCAAGAAAGGTTTTCTGCAATATTCCTGATGTGCCCATCTTCCGCAAAATATGTATCGAAATGATATGTCTTCATTACTATAGAACTTTTTAAATTTTTTGAATTGTGTTTGATTTTATTTTTTACAGCAAAATTATATGCTACTTTTCTTAGACTAAAGGGTTCAACCCAAAAAATAAATTTGCCAAATTAATCAAATGATTTACTAAATCTTGTTCTTGTTGCGCAGAGACTGTACATTTTCTACCTAAACCATCTCCTGGTAACGCAAAATTCTTTTTGTTTCGAATTTTCAATTCTGGAATATTGAAGTGATGTTATATCATATGTTATCATATGATCAACAAGAAATAACCGCTCATTCATAAGAAGCAAACTATTATTTTCTACAAAAACACCTAAAAAACTAATAAGATATACTTTCGCTACTTATTTCATGTGGAAAAAAGTTATAGCAAGAGTACGCTAAACAAACAAAAGCAGACTGCCAACACGTGGTTGAAATTAGCACTTTCTGCAATGATGCAGTTGTCAAACACTAGAGGGCTACTCTATCAAAATTTCGAGTAGGGACATTACAGAGCCCTAGGACAGATGCGCGGTAATGCCCCGTGCGCGGTATTCCCTCACTTTCCCCTATTGGTATTTCATATCCACTTTATCAAAAATAAAAATTTGTATTGGCATTATTCAAATGCATGATTTGTTTCTTGAATCTTTCTGTTACATACAAAGACGAAATAATGATATGTTGAGTTTTATACCGTCGACCGAATTTTTAGATTTAAAATATTTTTCGTATTCTACAGCAGCTGAAAAGTGAACATACTTATGAATATTCATACACATTTGGAAGTAATGGGTGGATAATCACAAAAATAACTCAGAAACCTGTCGATGGAATTGATCTGATGAATTATTGAGTAGACATAAACATTTTTCAGATAAATAATGCAAGCTAGTGGAGTGTGGGGATGTTTCAGAACATCAGTCGATCCTAGGCTTAGTTTATATTCGACGAATGTACCAGTCAATTTGAATCAATTCTCTAATCAAGCACAACACGTAATCCGTGTTGTATTTTCAGCTGATTATTGGAACTGTAGATTGCAAAGATAAATTGGTTGGAATGTGGATTCATATTGTAATTTTTTGTTTTCATAAAAATTACGAAACACACTATAAAAAAATTGTGACCACATTTTAATTTTTTCCCTAAATAGTATAGAGAACGAAATTGCATTACATATACAAAAAATAAGTGAATCAATCAGTAAAACATTAATACCATGGTTCACTTAGTTTTATTTCAAAGAACTCTGCGTTATTGTGATGAATAGGTGTGTGTTAGTTTTTTGAATATATCTGATATTGCTTACAGTTATTTGTATTTCAACGTCCCAAAGCAAAAAAAGTGATAAGTATTTTCAATTTCCGAAATGAACTGATTTTAACTTTATGAATGTGAAAAATATATCTAATTATCTCTCGGTGCCTGTCCAAATGCAAAACACATCATACGTTGCTGGTAAATTTATTTTTGTTTTGACTCATGAATATTTCACTCAGAAGGGAAGATAGGAGTGAAACCATAGACAATCCTTCTAATTGTTAATTTTTTTTTGTTAAATTTTTTCAGATTTATCACAATTAATATTTGTTTTGTCAAAAAAATTGCCGTTATATTGAATCCATTGTAGTGATTGTGATGCTTCTTATAAACAACGCAACATTTATACCAAAGTTAGTGATCATAAAATATTTATAATATAAAACAAGAACTGTTCAGGTTTAGTGGAACATTCTACAAAAAACAATCAGTTCCACAAAATTCAACATGCAGGAGCATAGGGAAAACGAAAAGACTTTCTGGACATTCTTGAAATCTCGGAAGTTAAAGAAAGTAATTCCCAAATTCTGAACGACTGATTCATACCCGTAAAGTAAATTTCAAGATTGAATATATTGTGAAAATTTTGCATAGTATCTTCTTGAAGATGAACCGAAAATTAATATAGATCTTTACAGATTGTAATAAAAAATTTCATTCGACTTACCCATTCGAAACTTTATTTGATTATACTCAAAAACTTAAAAAAGCAATAATTTACTGGTCAAATTAAACTTTTATCGCTTCAAGAAGACTTAAACCAAAAATTAACATCTAAAGCAGTCTCAAATAATATTAGTAAATAACCTAATTATCTGACAAGATTTTCGAGTGATGATTTCAGTTACACCTGACCACTTATTTCAGAGGAAAATTAAACTATTTCATTAGCATGAGAAAAAAGGCCGAAAATAATATTTAAAAAAGTTCAGACACTAACTGTATGAAAATTTATTTTCGAGCCTAACATGTTGAGAAAATATATTAGAATTACTAGTAAGGATACTTCCAAAGGAAGCTATCGAATTGAAAAAACAATTTTCATCTCTATGGAAGAAAAAGACATCAATAAATGCTTGAGCGTATTCGGATATTGTCGAAACCGTCAGTATAATCCAAAGCTATCAATGTGCTATTTCATAAGTGTGAAAATTATTTAGTAGTAATTACATAGAAGAAAATAACTATGCGAAAATTTAATACAGTTCGTTCATTGATGTGAATTCATTTGCACATTATTATTATTTCACATATATTCTACATTCATTGAGATTTCCACAGTTGGTTCAACGAATTTGAATATTTTGTAGCGTAATATTTTGTAATCCTGATTCATAAGATTAATTTTTCTTCATTGATTTTGATGACGAATCATTTTCGTGGACCTTCATTTCGTTGTTATGTTTTTGAGCGAATTATCAAGTTTGTTCAAAGCTTAGTTTTGAAAAACGTTGAACATAAAGAATTATTCAACAATACATATTAAATCAAAATCAGACTTCAACTATAGGTTATTCAGAATTTTTTGCTTTTATAGTAATTACTACAATTGTCATCATAGTAATTCCATGATAAATTTATTTTCATTCAGTTTATATCAAATGGCCTGCACTTATTTTATTATAGAACCCGAATTGCAATCAATATTTCCTCTAGGCGTGACATGAAGCTGATTACAAATTGGTTAGATATTTTTCAGTTGGATTACTTTGTTTGATAAAATTGAGTCAATATTATAGCGAATTCTGACTAACCAATTGAATGAGATTTAAGCAGACGAAAGGTTTATCTTCACCAACAAATTTTCGTGCCACATTCTGAAGAAAAAATATTTGAATAATTATGTTGACTGGATATCAATTCACTATAGAATTTGTGATTAGGCAGATTGCAAAAATGGATTTTATAACCAAAGTGTAAGAATTCGAGGCAGTAATGAAGGTATGATAGAAAATCTATGTATTCCAGTAGAAGCCGAACTTGAATTTACTACCTTCATTATCACAATAATAAACGTTATAAGTTCAAGTTTCGTTCTATATTATTCATCCTATTGAATTATCACGTAGTAAAGATGGATTCCATGACCTACATTATAGTACTATTCCAAACCATCTGAATTTGAGGAAAAACTATTAAATGCTCATTCTTTCGCATAGTATTTTAATAAAACTAGAATAATTCCCTTTCTTCTAAATCTTTCTTCTCTGAAAAGGCAGAACAAATTCAATGTCTCATAGAGGCATGAAAATTTTTTCAAATGAAGGCAATAATGAAATTACTCAGAGAGTTGGATAACAATTTTAGAATATTTGTAAACAATTACTCCAAATTCCATATAATATTTATACGTCTTTGTGAATTATGTCGAAATTTTGTGATTTAATATAGATCGATAAATACATGATGAAGATAAAAAATTAAATGTAATGACATTCTCTAATATTGATCATTTGAAATTGAATGTATTGCAAAATATGAAGGTAATTCAGACAGTTTAATAAAGAAAATATAGGCACGAAGGAATTCCAACAAGTTATTTTCGTTGAGCGGCACAAGAATATAGGAGACATAATCATATTTCTCGTTTCGTTTGATATGAAGTAGGTTTTCCACAGAATAAATAAAACGTATAATGCATTTCCAATTCTCAGGGCATGTTGAATAAACTGAGCTCCGGCTATATATAATTATTCCATTCCAGATTTATTTTATAAGGTAAAATAATGCGCTTCAAAAGAATGATACAAATAAAAAATAAATTGACAATGAATGATTTGAATAATTGAACAACGCGGCTTCGAAACCGAAATATATATGTATTATCATATTTGTGAGAATTTGTACAGATTTTTATGAACTGAATTGACTTACAAAATTCAATACTCATTATCCTTTTTGATTTTCTTCGAGAAATAATCTATAGCTTTTCGGCTTAGCCAATTTTCGAATTTTCGAGCGAGTTATCCCATGAACTGACTCTAGGCTATATGATAACTCCCATTCAGTAGTTTCACTAGTTGAGATACCTATAGCAGTTTTTCAGTATTCTATTCTTTTGTCTGTAGTAAAGTGTTTATAATTCATTTTCTTCACAAACCGTCATTTTTGAATAGCATTTGTTTTCACTTGCAATTTTACTCTCAGTCAATTATTCTTATTTTATTATTTTTTTTTTCTCATTTTAGTATGATCCACGAGTACGACCATGTATTGCTTTGTCTTTTTCTATATCGTGAAAAGTATCGTGCACGGCCGTTTTTTGAGAGTTTGTCCCATACCACCTGGAATAATATTCATGATAGTCTAAAATATCGAGTCAAGTATTAGAAGTATGCATAAAGTGAACAAGGAAAATTCTCCAATAATTTGAAAACTTATGAAACAACTTTCCAAGGGAGCTGGTTATATGTATTCCACGACTAAAATTCTATATTCACAATCCAACAGTGAATTAAAGAAATCGTTACCACGACTCAAAATCTGCGTACAGCTGTCTGGACCTCATTAGATCTCATCAGTACAGCTTGTTTGAGGCGGAGTGAATTAACAAATTTCAAATTGTTTCCCAATAAAAATCACGGTCGGGACTACTATCTGGATAAAAAAAATCCCCCTACACCAAGGATATTGGAAACCAACAATTTACCGCTTTCATGGAAAATGCAGAATCCTGTCGCGAGAATACATATTTTCTGATATGTGGCGTATGTTTGATACAAGCGGTGAATTGGTGGTCCACAATATCCTTCGTGGAGGGCGCTCTGGGTTGTTATCAAGATAGTACATATAACCAGCTCCATTGGAAAGTTGTTCAATAATTTTTTTAATTATTGAAGTACTTTTCTCGTTTAATTCATGGAGACTATTGAACTGACTATGGTCGACTTGTATATTTTTCATGATTTGATTTTGAATATTGCGAATATCGCCATTCGCGCTCTAAGTAAGCGTGCTTTGGAACTACATACGCCACAGTTGCAGAGTAGACATTTCATGTCAGGAAAAATGTATTCTCGCGACGGGATTCTGCATTTTTGATCTGAGCGGTTAAATATTGGTTTCGAATATCCTTGGTGAAAGGCGCTCTGGGTTGTTATCCAGATAGCACTCCCGACCGGGATTGGTATTTGGTAACAATTAAAAATTTGTTCATTCACTCCGAGTCAAATGAGCTGCACTGATAAGATCGAAATAACTGTAGGCAGATTTTGAGTCGGAGTTACTTGTCGATTCCTATAATTCCCTGATGAATTGTGAATGAAGATCTCTCTTTTTTCTTCTTTGGTTTTAGGTAGTGGCAACTCAAACCTCTTTTGTCGTTTCCAGGATGTTGTGTGTGATTCCTTCTGATGGATGGCATATTAGTTCAAGTTCAAATTTGTCCGTTTCATGCTGGACAGTGTGCCCCTGCTAGGTTGGACTGGAAATGAGTTGCTGCTCCTCTGATCAGTTGGTTCTCGTGGGTCATGGCTTTCTCGGTTTCATATATTGTCTTTGATTCCATTTCTTCTTTTATATATCGGATGTTTAAGTCACGGTGCAGTTGTTCATTACGCATGAAGAATGAGGCGTCTGTGATGATTCTGAGGCACTTGTTTTGAATGATCTGTATTTTATTCTAGTTGGTCTTACATGTGTGGCCCCAGATCCAAGATCCATAGAGGAGCACAGGTCTTATCAGTGAGGAATAAAGCTTTAGTTTTGTAGCTAGAGACAGTTTTCGTGATTTCAGAAGGGGACAGATGATTTTCATTACCTTGAAATCTTTTTCCCTCAGCATTGTTGTTCGGACTAACCAGGTCAGTTTGCTGTCTATGTGTATCCCAAGGTATTTCACGCTGATTGATCATTTGATACGTTTATCCTCGTATTGAAATAGTCTATAATTTTTTTCTATTTTTCTAGTGAACAGAATAGCCTGGAATTTTTCTGGGTTAACTTTTATTTTCCATTTGGTATACCATTCTCCCATTTCATCGGCAGCTGTTTGAGTGTTTTCCATGGCCATGTCTATGCTTCTGTAGCACGAAGAGATAACAGTATCGTCTGCGAATAATGCTATCTCGCTTCATGCCGTTCTGGAAAATCACTGGTGTAGATGTTGCACAGCAAGGGTGCCGACACCGATCCCTGTGGAACTCCAGACTTCATTTCTCTGACTTCGGACATCCTTTCTCCGAAACTAACTCGGAATCTACGGTTTTCGAGGAACGTAAGGTTATCCTGTATACCGAGAGTGTGGATGATTCCACCGTGCCAGGTTTTGTCGAATGCCTTAGCAATGTCTAGGAACATTGAGGCAGTGGTATCTTTGGTATTTAGGGCTGTCTTTATGTTGTCAGTAATCCTCATGATTTGGTGTTCCGTGGAGTGATGTTAACGGAAGCCCAATTTGCTCCTTGGGTGAGATGTTGTTTTGTTTTCGGCCTCTTGTGGTCTTTACCAGGTTTGGGAATCGTTATAATCTTTGCTTCCTTCCATTCGTTTGGGAAATAGCATTTTCTCAGGCAAGCGTTTATGAATGCTAGTAATCTCATGGTTGTTTTCTTAGGTATATTTTTATGGCAATATTGTTTATTTCATCAGGTCCTGGTGCTTTCTTGTTCTTCAACCTCTTGATTATCTCTACCAATTCTTCGTAGCAGGTTGTTCCGATTCCTATAGACCGACAGGACTATACGAGAGAGTTTACGTGTTCTGATTGTAGGTTCAGGAGGTCTGACTCCTCATCGTCAAATTGCTCGTTGTCTGTGAATTGCTTCCTGATACTCTCTGCAAGTAGTTCGGCATTTTTTTCTTCAATGAAGGCGAATGATACCCCATCGTTCAGTGGTGGGTTGGTTGTAGTTCCCGTCTTCAATTTTTTTGCCACCTTCCATATGCCTAAGTGGTTTTGGTCAAGTCCCTCCAGGTAGTCGTCCCATCTGTGATATTCCCTTAATTTGATCTTCAGTTGGTTGTTCAATCTACTTGCTATGGTCTTGTCGCATGGGCAACCAGTGGTTTGTGTTATCTTTCTTGCTTTTCTCTTTTCTTTGATGAGGTTCTTCCGTTCTCTGGCTATTTTTCCATTTCACACGTCTGATTTCATCTTCTAACCCTTCGTCGACGCTCTCATGGCTTCCTGCATTTCGTTACTGAGCCGTTTAACTTCCCGATCGATGTCTTGGGTTTAATTGATTTCTTCCATCATTGTTGGTTCGGATTTGAGTAGAGCTCTAAGTTTGTTGGTGTCCATTTTCCTAGAGTATCTGATTTTTCTCGCAGTGTTCATATTTAGGTTAACCATAATGGGGTTGTAGTCTGAGCTGAGTTTTGTCAGAACCTCAATGCTCAGGGGTATATTCAGGTTTCGTGTAAGGGCAATATATCCGGTCGTCCGGTTTCTCCGTAATGGGTAGGAGTCGTAGGGATGAGAAGCTGGATGTCATTTGTTTCTTCATACTCCTTTAGGGTTCTTCCGGCTTTGTCGTATTGCATCCTTAGCAGCTGTTCCTTGCATTCAAGTCTCCCATCAAAATGACTGGCATAGTTCGTCTTGTCAGTAAGTCCAGATATTTCGCCGCTAGTCCTTTATTCGGGGGACAGTAGCTCAGTTGGATCACCACTGAGGTATTTTCTACAGTGCTCACCTTGCTGTTGACGTGATAGTGGTTCAGGTTGTTCAACTCGTTCGTATCTGTAAGCTATGTAGTTTGGTATACTCAGAATGTCTCTCTGTTTCAGGTGTGTCTCGCCTATAAGCATTAGGTCGATATCTTTCTCTTCAATGAGTATGCAATCAGGAGTCCTTGATTAATTGCTGGGTTGAATAAGCATTTTCCTTACTTTTTGCCTCCGTTATCACATTTGCGGTTTTCTGCATTTTCTCGTGCATTTTTTGGAAGTCGTCAAGTAGCTTAGCGAGTGGAGTGTTTCTAGTTTCAGTGGTATCTCCCGCTGCGGTTGCGTAGGATTTGCTTTGGGCGGTCCTATCGTATGGTCCTTTCAGCGTAGTCTTGGGCCAGGCTTCTCAACCTCTGAATGCTGCTACGTGCCCACCTCCGCAATTCGTGCATTTAGGCGGTAGATTTTTGTCTTTTCTGCACTCTAGAGATTGATGGACCCCTGCGCACTTCATGCACCTTGGCGTCGCAGTACAGCGACTCTAGGCGTGCCCGACTTTTTGGCATCTATAGCACTGGAAAACGAAGGATTTTCTATGCTGGGACTCCACAAAGACTCGTATTCTCTGGACATCAGATAGCTGGTAGATGTTTTTTTCTGTTTTTGGGAATGTGACCACCACCAGAGGCATCGGAACTTTTTTCCGTCCTTAATTTCATACATTCGTGCGATGGCGTTAGGTTGGAAACCCTTTTCTATAAGATCTCTCCTCACTTGTTCGGTTTCGGTGGGTTCAAGTGTGCCCCTGATTACGACATGCAACAGTTTCTCTTCAGGTAGTTGGTGGGTGTGATTTTCAACCTTGTTTTGAAAAAAGAACTTTACTGTCTTCCTGAAGTCGTCACTGTTACCGAAATCTATTTTCATACATTCTGGAGTAGTCTTCGCCTTAATAATGTTAACATTCTCCTTCTTAAGCAAGGTAGATACCATGTCCCATTTACTCTTGTTTCTCAGGATAATAGGTGGGATTTTTTCCCTTTTCTCAGCTGCTCGTGCAGCAAAAACGGCCTGCTCGGTATTTATGCTATCCGTTATCATTTTGTTGCTTTCAACTAAGACTTTTTTCATAGATTCGAGTATCGAACTTGCATAAAGATTTTGGCCTGTTCTGTTGTTGATTTTTTTCTTCTTTTTTGTTCAGGAAGTAGTCTGGTTTTGCTCTCCTGAGGAGCTATCTGAAATGCTCAAATCCTCAAGCACTTGCCTTTCAGTTTGTTTAGCTATGAAATCATTCAAAGTGTTAGTCAGTTCATCGATCTTCTTATTCAACACCTCATTTTGTCCTCGAAGAGTTTTGTTTTCGTCTATAGCTTCTTTGAGCATGTTTTCTAGCCTGAGGTTATTTTTACGGAGAATATTTTGGGACGGAACCCCTCTCAGATCTTTGGACATAGCCACGCCCAACACTCTGTCACACAAAAATTAATTTCAGTTTGCTTTGGATGGTTTAAAATCCCAATTCTTTCAAAAGAAAGATACATTCACAAACTCTAGTCAATATTGTATAGATAAAAACGGAATAAAAAATTACGTCAATAAAGTTTTCTGGACATCCACAGTAGAAACTTGTCACAGCACACAAATCTTGTATAAAAGCATTCACACATGTAAATATCACAGAAATGTATCACCGGTTATTTAAAAATCATTTAAAGTCATTAGAAAGATGTATTGTAGAATTCTAGTCACGGAATATATATAACCAGCTCCCTTGAAAAGTGGTTTGATAATTTTTCAAATTATTGAAGAATATTCTTTTTCACTTTAAGAAGTATATCAAACTGACGACAATGGTCAAGTTGCTCTCGTTTTTCAAACCAATTAGTCTAGAAAATAAGAGCCATAAAGTAAGGAAAAAATAAACGGCATCAAAAATAAATAATTCTGTATCATAGGGATTCTAGAAATAAGCGATTGATTTCGAATTATAGATCTAAATTGACTCTGCCAGCAGCGAACTCGGTGTTCCAGTGCCTATTATTGAATTCGGTTGGCAACGACGTGTCATCTCCGAGCAGAATAATTTGATATAAAATTCAATACGGTCTGCCTCACATTTCGTGACAAATTCGTGATGTTAGAAATATCGCTTTTCATCAAAATTGAGATTAATCTATTTGATGAATGATCCTTCTCCGAGAGGAAAAATTATTTCCATGAATAATATTACTGCAATATATATTATAGCTCGAGATGTCATCGAAGAGTTCGATGATTTACATAATTTCCTTCCGCAATATTTGCGAAAGTTTGTTGAGAAAATATATATCTTGAAAAATCTTGGTTTAATCTGGAAAACGAAAATCTCATAAAATATCTCAAATTTAATTGAAAAAATTTTTTTATATTGTAAATGAAAAACGGTAGAGTTTAACTGGTTAGTATTGACAATTCAGATTGATTTTCTCAGTCAATAATAATCATCTTTATTTTGACATCGAATCTTTTTCATCTTATTAGAATAATATTTATTCTTCGCATATAGAATGTACCTACTTCAGACACTCCACACAAGTAAAGTAATATAGGACACCAAAGGCTATCTCCTTTCCATAATTGGGTGAAATTATTGCGAATTTCCAAATCTAGATTTTTTTGAGAAAGCTAACCTATTTACAAATATTACAGACTTTATAGCATGTTTAGTCATATTTTTCACGAGAATAATAGACTGCTGTAATGTATCTAGTAAACAGTGAGGTATGGCAGGAGTTTTCGAATCCGTCTGATAATTCAATCCAATTTGATTCAATTCTTTATTTCATCTTAAATATCACAGTAAACAGCAATGTACATACTCAAAATAAGGCAATTAAATACAAAACAACGAAAATCAGATTCATTCACATATTAAATTTTGAAAAACAGGAAAACCAAAGTTAAAATCTAAATATATGCCAGGTCTTTCAGGCAATGGGGTTTATACACTATTAACTATGACAAAAATAATTAAAATATTCTTCACTGGAATAAAAAACAGTCACAATTAAAATTTGCTTCATCTCCTCCTTAAATCTATTCCTCGGTAATATTTTGACCCGTAGTGGCAACACATTGAAATACTTTACTGCCCAGTAGCCAGGACCATTCTGACACCTCTTCAGTCGCCGGTAAGCCGGTACCAAATTACCCCCGTTTCTGGTGGGATAGGCATGTAAGTCTTCGTGAGTTGGAAACAAATGAATATTATCTCTAACATAGAGCAAATTTTCCAAAATATACACAGATAGCAGGGTTAGTATTCTCAACTGCTTGAAAGTTGCTTTACAATCGTCCCTGTAACCCAAATAGTTTATTACTCTGACTGCCCTTCTCTGCAATCAAAACAAACGACAAACGACAAACACGCGAGGCATGACCCCACACATGTATAGCATAGGAAAGTTGTGCCTGAAAAGTTGCAAAGTACGCAGTTCTTAGCACTGCGTGGGCTCCATTATCTGCAGGGCGTCGCAGCAGGTACAGACTTTTGTTCAGCTTTGATGCTAAATCTCAATGTTAATACCCCATGGTACATTTGGGTCGATAAGGACCCCAAGGAACCTAACCTGAGAGACATCGCCATTCACTATCCCGATCTCCCTCAGAGAGAACATCATTTTCTCTGTCTTGCTTTTGTTCAGTACTAGTATATATGAACTAAAACACCTCTCAGCTATCTCCTGCGCCTCCACGGAACCCAACAACGAATCCCCAAGAGTGTCCGCCACCACAGAGACGGTTGTGTCGTCGGCAAAGAGAGTATAGTTAGACTTTCGATCTATTAAGGGCAAATCATTAATGTATATAAGGAAAAGTATTGGTCCCAGAATGGACCCCTGAGGCACCCTTATTTTTATATCTTGCCGACGTCACCCCCTATACCGAAGCCCCTGGCTTCTTCCTGCAAGATAGGATTTTAGAAGCTGATGGCTACTGTTACTGAGGTTATATGCCTCCAGATTACGCAGAAGGATACCATGGTCAACACAGTCGAACGCTTGCTGAGATCGCAAAACAAAACCGTATTATAGAACTGTCTATCCAAAGCATCCAAGACGTCAGACATGAGATTCCCAGAACAGTGCTTCTATTTTTTCTAAACCCAAATTGGTTTCCATTAAAAAGATCATTCATCTCAATAAAACTTACTACTTGCTCAGACATACACTTCTCAAATACTTTGGACAGTATGGGCAGCAGCGATATTGGTCTATAGTTTTCTGCCCTATCCGGACAACCCTTTTTGAACAGAGGAACCACAATTGCCCTTTTCTTGCACCGTGGAATGTAACCCTCTCTTATACATAGGTTTACGAGTTTTGTAAGAGGCACGAGAATAAGATTTTTTACCGTTTTCATGATTCTAACATTAAAACCATAGATATCACGGCCATTTTTGTTTTTAAGTTGGTTTATTATATATATATATATATATATATATATATATATATATATATATATATATATATATATATATATATATATATATATATATATATATATATATATATATATATATATATATATATATATATATTTTATAATATTTATTATATTGTCGTTTAAATGTGTATAGTACTGTCTATTCTCGTAGGTATCATACCGACTGCTTATTTCACCCAGAAATCTTAAGTGTTCCCTTATATCTCGCAATTTTCGATTAAACCAACTAATGTTATTTTCCGAACGCATCACATACCATTTTTTCGGAAAACATTCAACATAGACTCAGAATATCTATAAACCTCTCACATTTACTATCAGCATCCATATTTACACACTCAACAAAATTCCATGATACCTCAGAAAGAAGAAGAAGACTATTTATAGAACATAAATAGTCCTCTCTGGGTAATTGGTGTAAATTTCTTTTTTGTTGGAGAAAAGTTAATACTCAAAGAGACAGAAACACTAACGACTTGGCCTAGATGATCAAATATATCAAGATTTATTACCTAACAGTGATGAACAGTAACACCTAGGCTCACAAAGACATTATCCAAGCAGGCATATTGCCTGGTTGCTACATTTATTGTCTGCTTCATACCATACCCAGTCATCACGTCACAAAGCTGTAGTGTACTAGAATTATTTGTGCCAAAATGCACATTAAAATCACCAGCCAAAACAATGTTCTTATTTGTTCCAAGAGCAGTGAGCACATGACCCAGCTGTGTCAAAAAGGTGTCAAAATGTCCCGAAGGAGACCTGAACATTGCCAAAACATACAAATCAAAATCACCAAAAAAAAAAACATGAATACTCCATAAACTTTTCTACATTATAATTTACATTAAAATCTTTCACATTTGCTTTTAACCCTTCATGAACAAATATTACCGTACCACCTCCATTTAATTCCCTTCTTGCAGAAAAACTCAAAGTATTATAACCATTCACATGAAATCTACCAATTTCCATCTCTGACATCCATTGTTCTTTCACACAGAGCACATCAATGTTCGTGTCAACAATAGATGATTCAAGTTGCAGCAACTTATTTCCTAAGGACCTTGCATAGTTGTTCAAGATCTTGAGCTGTTTTAGAGAAGATCTGTTCGCAACCTTGAGCGCCGAGTCATGTCGTTCTGAGGCGACATCCTCCTGCTTGCGCTCTGACGTTCGAGACTCCGAAAATGGTAAATCCTAATGTTCTCTGGCCACAATGTTACATCCATAATTCTGTCCTTGATCTACGGTGGCACTCCCAATTTAAAAGGCTTTACTTGCCTGAACCTGGTCTGCGTTTCTTCACAAGTGCAGTCAGCATTCAAATCGTTTTTCTTGAGAAACTGTATAATATTTGTAGATTCAGTTTCCTTCGAGAGTCCAGAGATGAAGAACCAACTGAGTCTTCTAGCAGCCTGTAAAATGTCAACTTCTTTGTTTGACCCAATTATAGGTTCTGGTCGATCCTTTAGAAATCCCCTTATTTTCCGTGATTTAACCTTGGTCCCGTCTTCGTTCACAGAATTTCTTTTTCAGCATTTATACATTTATAGTCACTTTCGGGTTTGTTTTGATCTTGATCTCGTTGGTTATTGTCGTTGAGAGTTTTGACAGATGACATTTCTCCTAGTTCATCCGAACTACTGATGGACAAATTTGACTGACGAACAGTTCCTCCAGACTGTAATTTTGTCTCTTTTTCGATCTTCCTTGTAGCAACACTGTCAACGTCATCTGACGTAGACATTTACACTGACAGCTGTCGTCCGACTCCGATATCCGGTGTTGAAATCCCTTTGTTTACCTTTTGTTTTGGCGGGATTTCTTGCAATTTTCTAACCTCATCTCTGTTATTTTTCCCTATTTCCTTAAATTTCTTCACTTCTTCACTTAATAGGCCGGAACATGACGGCACTTAGCAGCTTGTATCAAACAAGCAGAATGGTAGAAATTTTCACATTTACCACACTGTATTGAGTTTCTTGTCCCCTTCTTGCAGTGTTTGCACAATTTTTCAGCTGTATCACCACCGTTTCTCGCATTTTTATAGTCAGCTATTACAATCACGCTATCACCATCGGCCATTTTTTAAAATTATAAGTGCCAGATTAACGTTTTTGGGGCCTATAGGATGAGAAGTGGTGGGGTCTCGTTAAGATGACGAAAATCTCCAAATATTACGGCTCGCTATCATGTGAGTTTTATACTTTAGTATGAATTGCGGGTCATAGATTATAAAATTTATATGGTATATCCGGCTCTGCGTCTTATACCTCCTGATTTCAGAGGTACATAACCGAAAATCATTCAAACCGTGGTAAATGATGTGGAAATTAATTATGAATCTCGTATCCATAATTCCGTTTCTTAGAGGTTGGAAGGAGTGGAAAAAATGGATTTTGAAGAATTCGATTATTCCTCAGCCATGTTAAAATTAAATTCGAGGGTTGAAAATGTGTACGTGGATTACGTTGATTCTGAGGAAATACCTTCTAGTGTTATAGGTAATCTTTTTTGAACCGCTGTAAAAATGATGT
>JARQZK010003891.1:35000-36488 GCA_030704885.1 Cynegetis impunctata
TTTCTTGGACTTCATTGGTTATTTCATCAAAATATCGCAGTCCTATCGATAATTGTTCAGTGACAGAAACGTCAGCTGTTTCGTCCGCTTGCACACTATATGCTTCTGTTGCTTTAACTTTCTTCATAATATATGGCCTAATGACCTCTCCACAAATGCCGATAACTTCATTTTGAATATCAATCTATCGATAGCTTGCATTCTCTTTGCCACGCTCAATGTTTTTGTTGAAAACCAATTCTCCCGCGTCAATTCGCAACTTGTATAAGTCCTCGAGAATACCTTCGACATAATGTATACCTCTCAGAGTTAAATCATGCGACCCGCAGTTTGTAATGCAGGGATTGATAGATGTAATAATTTGCTAGTTTTCTTTAATAATATCCTGAGAGTATTGGTTGAGTTGCATATCTACAGGGAAAAAATTATTTAGCAGCTTCCATTGCCGCCTTATGGAACTGGGTGTCCATGTGCTTCTTGCACTGCTCGTGAACATCTTCGAACTTACAAAATGGCCTTACAATCAATGATCCCAATAGGCCTCTAAAAGTGCTTGAATTTGGCGGGAACAACGTACAATATATACAAAATAACCCTTTTTGGAGCATGGAATGAGCCAACCATGGAGAGTACATTTCAAACCAGGAATAATTAAATTTTCTCTTTAAAGTTTATTTGGCGTCTTCCGCAAAATTGCCATCCAAGTCCAGATCTTTGGATGAGCAAGGTATCGGCAGGTCAGTGAGTGTTATAGAAAACTTAGATAAGTTAGTAAGTAAATTTTTTTTAATATCGTGAAGTATTTGTTTGGAAAATTATATAAAAATCATATAATATGGGAATTTCATCAATTTTCAATAAAATAGATATTATATCAATATGGTCCAAAAACCAGTGAAATTTAACATTACTTATAATGATAATTTGAAGAATAGTATAAATACATATTTCTCATTGAAATAATTTAAACCAAAATTCATGAAATAATAATAATTATAACTCTATTTGAATGGCTTAACTAATATGCAAAACAAATTTTTATGAAATTGTAAAATAGAAAGTATAAATAGATCTAAAAAATTGTAAAATTTTTTGAAGATATCTAGATATTTGTTATAATATATATAAAGTGAGCGATACACACTTGTATAGATAGTTGAAAATTGATGAACAGAGTCTCTTGATTCCCACATAACAAAAGCTATTAGTTGCTATGAAAACATTACCACCATTAAGTGCAAAAAAATTTAATGTCAAGCGGACTTCCTAAAAAATTATATGAATGAAATTATAACAGGGAACATATGAATGCCAATATGAAAGAAGTAATGAATACCTGCATTCATCTCTGGAAGTACATAGCGGACCAGCGGAAGAAATTTGAACTATAAAATTGATACGGAATCATATTTTATGAATGAATTCCAAAATTCAAGGAATGAAACTAGTGAAGAAAATACATAAATTGATTTGAACAGTGAAAATCAT
>JARQZK010003892.1:0-36048 GCA_030704885.1 Cynegetis impunctata
TAGTTAAATATTTTGATGATGTTGTGTTGAGCTTTCTTCATTGAATATGCTAGCCTGCTCTATTCTGTAAGTGTATCCTCTCCTATTTCTCGGAACAGAGCACCATTATTTTTGACAAAAGAGACTGCTCCCTATATACATGACATATATATAGTAATATATAATAATAATACTCACCTATAAATATATATATCATACTATGGTCTATAATATAAGTATAATTATAATACTATATAGTATATATGTATATATATATATATATATATATATTATAAATATATATATAAAATATATAAAATATACTATATATATATACAATAATCAGACCAGCCGTATATTCGTATACTCACCAATATTATCACTTAATATTATTATATATATATATATATATATATATATATTATATATATATATATATGAATCCATCACATCCTTCAAAATTGCATTTTTCCTTGAAGTATGTTTCCGCAATGATGTCAATGTAACCCATAATGCCTCGCAAGCAATCTTTTCTCGCAGAATAGAGCAGATACCATTATCGACGAGTTTCCCCATATTACTAGGCCATGGGTACCTCAGCCTACTTCTCATACGCATATATGCATCATAAGCAATGACAGCAGCTTCTAAACTTATTGCTCTTTACGTTCCGAACAAATGCAATGATTTTCAGATAGGCTGAATCTATTCTAGGCTACTTCGCTACTAGATTTGAAAAATATTTCAAAGCTTGTATAAATAAATATATAAATATACATATATATATATATATATATAAAATATATATATATTTATATATATATATATATATATAATATATATAAAATATATATATATATATATATATATATATATATATATAATATATATATATATATATATTATATATATATATATATATATTATATATATATATATATATATATATATATATATATATAAACTCTTGATAATTATTAGCAATAACAGGCTGTTGAATCTTAAAAAACTCGAATTTTAATTAAAAAATTGACGTTTCACTACGCATATTCCGTAATTGAAATTTCTTTGATATTTATTGATTTAAAAAATTGAAAAGACAGGGCTGCTTTGTATATGCTATTCAGTCTAATATTAATATTCAAAATTGTTTATCATTAGATTGGTAAGGGATAAACCAAAGAAACCTTTACCTACGTAATGTTTGAAAAATAATAATAATAGGGTACTATTTATCTAACAACAAAGAAAATTAGTCATGGGAAAACATTAAAGAAGTGGAGTAGAATTATCGGTATAGCACGCTTTATATGGAAGCAGCCGTTGACACGTGTTTCGGACTCTTTGGTCCTCATCAGAACGGCGTAGCCAAGTATATTGGAAAAATATTTGAAGAAGAAATAGTTACAACAAACAAAATTCCTCAGAATACGGAAGATAATCACTACACATTGTAGTGGTTTATTGTTTGAACTCTCCGGTATGGGAGATTTTGGTCAAAACTTTGCCACGGAGGCGAATTAATGCTATCCGCGAAGATCTAAGAACGAGTAAATAAACAAATAATACAATTGAAATTAGTTGCTGGAAAATATTGAATAGGTAGAGCAAAATTAATCGGGGAATAGTGGTGTTTATGAGAGTAAGCCGTATTTATTTGAAATTTTTTATTTAATTTAGAATTTCAAATCTGTTTAAAAATTAGGTAAGCTTACAGTTTATAAATAAAAGTTTCTTAAACCTCTCAGGCTTTAGTTTACGGATCATTGCCATATTTTCAGCTTGCACAATATTTAATTACAATTTATTTTATTTTAATACGAATTGTTGTTGCCGTGTGATCTATTTTTAAACTCTTTTGATAATTATTAGCAATAACAGGCTGGTTGAATCTTAAAAAACTCGATTTTAATTAAAAAAAATTGACGTTTCACTACGATATTCGTAATTGAAATTTCTTGACATTTATTGATTTAAAAAATTGAAAAGACAGGGCTGCTTTGTATATGCTATTCAGTTCTAATTATTAATTATTCAACAAAATTGTTATCATTAGATGGTAAGGGAAACCAAAGAAACCTTTACCTACGTAATGTTTGAAAATAATAATAATAGGGTACTATTTATCTAAAAACAAAGAAATTAGTCATGGGAAAACATTAAAGAAGTGGAGTAGAATTATCGGTATAGCACGCTTATATGGAAGCAGCCGTTGACACGTGTTTCGGACTCTTTGGTCCTCATCAGAACGGCGTAGCCAAGTATTGGATTGAAAATTTGAAGATGAAAATAGTACAACAAACAAAATCGCGGATAGCATTAATCGCCTCCGTGGCAAAGTTTGACCAAATCTCCCATACCGGAGAGTTCAAACAATAAACCACAATTGTGTGATTATCTTCCGTATCTGAGGATTTTGTTTGTTGTACTATTTTCATCATCAAATTTTCAATCCAATACTTGGCTACGCCGTTCTGATGAGGACCAACGAGGTACCGAAAACACTTTCAACGGCTGCTTCCATATAAGCGTGCTATACCGATAATTCTACTCCACTTTCTTTAATGTTTTCCCATGACCTAATTTCCTGTTGTTGTTAGATAAATATGTACCCATTCTATTATTATTATTTTCAAACATTGTTACGTATATAGGTTTAAAGGTTTCTTTGGTTTCCCTTACCATCTAAATGATAACAATTTTGAATATTCAATATTAGACTGAATAGCATATACAAAGCAGCCCTGTCTTTTCAATTTTTTAAATCAATAAATGTCAAAGAAATTTCAATTAACGAATATCGTAGTGAAACGTCAATTTTTTAATAAAATCGAGTTTTTAAGATTCAACCAGCCTGTTATTGCTAATTATATATCAAGAGTTTAAAAATAGATTCACAGGCAACAACACTTCGAATAAATATATAGTATTTCTATTATATAGTATATATATATATATTTATGTATCCTACTATATATATTATATATATATATATATATATATATTATATATTATATATATATATATATATTATATTAATATATTATATATATATATGTATATATTGATAATCATATAAATATGTATTATATATATTTATATATATATATAATATATATATATATTATATATATAATATATATATACATATGTAAATAAATATATATATGTATATATATATATATATATATATATATATATATATATATATATATATATATATATATATATATATATAAGAGAGGTCTCTGCTGACCAGTTAGGATAAGCTAATGAGAAACTCTCGTTGGTACGCAGCATGCTAGGGAAGTATACTCATGCCTTATAACACTTTTTCCAAGTATTTCGCGACAATGTTTATTTTCATCATCACGGGAATGCTACATATATTATTACAAAGTGAAACTAGGACAAATAAGTGGAAAAAAACACCCAATTAACTTACAGTGTCCATGAGATTGGTATGCATAGATCTTAAAATAAAATTAATCGTGACGTTAACAACAAAAGTGCACATGTTCAGAACATAAGTCAGTGAGAGTAACTTATATATGCCATCATCACCAAAATTTTGAACAATTAAAGGCAGAAACAAAACAGTCACATTAAAATTCAAATTTATTGTAAAATTATTATTAAACACTACATCATAACCGGTATTCACATCGGTCCGGCATGGAAAGTGAAATGAAAATTTTAAAAAAAATATAACCAAAAAGTGAGGCTAAAAGTGAGGAACATAGAAGAGGTGAACCACGCTGAGGACCGAGTTCTCTTACTCTTAGAGCATCAGAGCACAGAAGAGATATCACATCGCTAGTATGTCATCTTCCACCAAAAAAGGGAAGACACTCCGAAAGTTGAAATTATTAATTAAACAAAATTGAAAGATACATGAAACTTATTTATGACGAAAAACGTTATATAAAATTTAGGAAACCATAAAAGAGAGGCTAATTCTAAAGAGGGTCAACACTGTCTATATAATACTAGAGACAACAATAAACTGGAAAAGTGAGACCTAAAATTAAAATTCTAAATTAAATCAATCTCAATAGACAGGAGTTTGAAACTCTTACATTGTGGGGATATTGATCCAAGTGCAATAAGAATAAATATATTTCACTTAAATGTTTGATATCATTCTTTTTGTTAACACAACGGGAGGATGACTGCGAGAATGAACGCCATTTCCCAGAAAAAGTCTCTTATTTATTTGTTTGGACTCTTTAGCTAAGATTTTAGCAGCACACAAAATTGATATTATGACCTTCTTTATGTACATGATCACTAAGTTGCACATCTTTCTGGGTGTAATCTACAGTCACTCTTATGTGAACAAATCCTGTCTTTCAATAACCTGTTGTTTGACCAATATACTCACTCGAGCAATTCAGAGCAAGGAATACAGTACACTACATGTGATTGATGTAATAAAGGAGTTTTTATCCTTCAATTTAGTAAACAGAGAATTTATAGTCAAGACAGTTCTATTAGCGATTTTGAATGTTATTAAAAGGTTTTAAAAAACTCTACTAAGTTTCGGAGTGATACCCAAAATAAAAGGTAGAGAAGCATAAAAATTATTATTCACCAAGTGCCCTGAACCAGCATCATCCGCAACATCCAAATTTGCACTAACATTATTCATATTGATTGTGTTAGGTTCCACTGTGGAGCTAAAAAGAATTTTCTTGAGGAGAACATGAGGATATGAGTTATTCCGAAATAGGTTGTACAAAATACCCAAGTTTTTTCTGTGGAATACACTGTCAGAGATACTGAGAACACGTTGTTTCATCTGTTTGACCATGTTCACCTTCATGGATTCCTTGTGGTACGACAAGTAATTCATATATCTACCCGAACTCATGGGTTTTCTGTACCAATCGATGACAATACTGTTATCCTGTGAGCGAATGAACTTCATGTCCAGAAAGGGAACACTACGTTCATCATCTTCACATTCCAACGTGAACTGAAGGTGTGGGTCAAAACTATTAAAAATCTCAACTAACTCCGCAGTACAATCCGCAGGTAACGAGAGGATGATGTCATCAACATACTTCTTGACAAAAAATAAATTAAAGGGAAACACATTAATAACTGTATCAAGAACGTCATCCATTACATAACAAGAAAGAATAGGACTGATTTTAGCTCCCATTGGAGTACCAAAAGTCTGTTTGTAAATTTTATTATTGAAGGAAAAAACTGTGTTATTGAAAAGAAAAGTAACTAACTCAAAACAGGATTGTTTTTGGATGTCACAGATGGAAGTGATGCAGCGCCACCTCTTATCTATAGCTCTAATACAAGCATCCAAATAAACATTACTGAAAAGCGATACCACATCTAAACTGGCAAGAACATAATTATCAGGGAGTTGCATCCTATTAAACTTCGTTGAAACGTCAGAAGAATCTTTTATATAATAGTCATTATCAAAATCGTAAGCTCTGGTTAAAATATCTGTTAGAAAGGCAGACAAGAATTCCGTCGGAGCGCCTATCGATGCTACTATAGGACGCATCGACAAGACTGGTTTATGTATTTTTGGAAGAGAATAAAATTTAGGAATCACACCATTAGTGGTCAGTCTTTTTTTTGTGATGTTATCAATTTGACTTGAGGAGAACAAAGATTTTACTAAAAGATTACATTTAGATTGTATCTGTTGTGAGGGATCCTTAGACAAAAGAATATAAGAATCATTGTTCTCGATCAAGTCATTGGTGAGTGAAATGTATTGATCTTTGTCCATGATCACTGTGACATTACCCTTGTCCGACTTTGTAACTATTAATAATTGTGGATGTTGTATTAAGAATTTTTTTGACTTATCAAATAAACGTTGAAATTGTGAAGAGGAATTATGAGAGTCATTAACAAAATTAGTGATAACATTAGTGGATCTAGCAATTGTCAATTTTCGGACATGTTCATCTGGAATGGATGAGGTGATGTTATCGACATCTGCCAGGATAGATTTTATAGAGAAATCTTTGTCTCTTAGACGAGGTTCTATGCTCAACTTAGGGCCTAATGCCAAAAATTGTAACACATCAGAAGGAATTACAGTACTTGTAATATTTTTTGCCCATTCAGGCCTGACAATTAAACTATTTTTGGATTGTAAAAGTGAAAGATTATTTAATTTAGTAATATTAGATGATTTTATTTTATGGAAAAGAGCAAGATATTTTGACTGCTGTCTCGCAGAGAATTCAACAAAAAGCAACTCGTTCGTTAATGGAATTATCTCAGTCCTTAGCACGCTCAACCTATTTTCAAGAATTTTTATCATCGAAGAGACAAAGATTTCTCTATAAAATCTATCCTGGCAGATGTCGATTACATCACCTCATCCATTCCAGATGAACATGTCCGAAAATTGACAATTGCTAGATCCACTAATGTTATCACTAATTTTGTTAATGACTCTCATAATTCCTCTTCACAATTTCAACGTTTATTTGATAAGTCAAAAAAATTCTTAATACAACATCCACAATTATTAATAGTTACAAAGTCGGACAAGGGTAATGTCACAGTGATCATGGACAAAGATCAATACATTTCACTCACCAATGACTTGATCGAGAACAATGATTCTTATATTCTTTTGTCTAAGGATCCCTCACAACAGATACAATCTAAATGTAATCTTTTAGTAAAATCATTTGTTCTCCTCAAGTCAATTGATAACATCACAAAAAAAAAGAACTGACCACCTACAATGGTGTGATTCCTAAATTTTATTCTCTTCCAAAAATACATAAACCAGTCTTGTCCATGCGTCCTATAGTAGCATCGATAGGCGCTCCGACGGAATTCTTGTCTGCCTTTCTAACAGATATTTTAACCAGAGCTTACGATTTTGATAATGACTATTATATAAAAGATTCTTTTGACGTTTCAACGAGGTTTAATAGGATGCAGTTCCCTGATAATTATGTTCTTGCCAGTTTAGATGTGGTATCGCTTTTCAGTAATGTTTATTTGGATGCTTGTATTAGAGCTATAGATAAGAGGTGGCGCTGCATAAGTTCCATCTGTGACATCCAAAAACAATCCTGTTTTGAGTTAGTTACTTTTCTTTTCAATAACACAGTTTTTTCCTTCAATAATAAAATTTACAAACAGACTTTTGGTACTCCAATGGGAGCTAAAATCAGTCCTATTCTTTCTTGTTATGTGATGGATGACGTTCTTGATACAGTTATCAATGTTCTTCCCTTTAATTTATTTTTTGTCAAGAAGTATGTTGATGACATCATCCTCTCGTTACCTGCGGATTGTACTGCGGAGTTAGTTGAGATTTTTAATAGTTTTGACCCACACATTCAGTTCACGTTGGAATGTGAAGATGATGAACGTAGTGTTCCCTTTCTGGGCATGAAGTTCATTCGCTCACAGGATAACAGTATTGTCATCGATTGGTACAGAAAACCCATGAGTTCGGGTAGATATATGAATTACTTGTCGTACCACAAGGAATCCATGAAGGTGAACATGGTCAAACAGATGAAACAACGTGTTCTCAGTATCTCTGACAGTGTATTCCACAAAAAAAACTTGGGTATTTTGTACAACCTATTTCGGAATAACTCATATCCTCAATGTTCTCCTCAAGAAAATTCTTTTTAAGCTCCACAGTGGAACCTAACACAATCAATATGAATAATGTTAGTTGCAAATTTGGGATGTTGCGGATGATGCTGGTTCAGGCACTTGGTGAATAATAATTTTTATGCTTCTCTACCTTTTTATTTTGGGTGTCACTCCCGAAACTTAAGTAGTAGAGTTTTTAAACCTTTTAATAACATCAAAATCGCTAATAAAACTGTCTTGACTATAAATTCTCTGTTTACTAAATTGAAGGATAAAACTCCTTTATACATCAATCACATGTAGTGTACTGTATTCCTTGCTCTGAATTGCTCGAGTGAGGTATATTGGTCAAACAAACAGGTTATTGAAAGACAGGATTTGTTCACATAAGAGTGACTGTAGATTAACACCCAGAAAGATGTGCACTTAGTGATCATGTACATAAAGAAGGTCATAATAATCAATTTTGATGCTGCTAAAATCTTAGCTAAAGAGTCCCAACAATATAAGAGACTTTTTCTGGAAATGGCGTTCATTTCGCAGTCATCCTCTCGTGTGTTAACAAAAAGACTGATATCAAACATTTAAGTGAAATATATTTCATTCTTATTGCACTTGGATCAATATCCCCACAATGTAAGAGTTTCAAACTCCTTGTCTATTGATTGATTTAATTTAGAATTTTAATTTTAGGTCTCACTTTTCCATTTTATTGTTGTCTCTAGTATTATAGACAGTGTTGACCCTCTTTAGAATTAGCCTCTCTTTATGGTTTCCTAAAATTTTATATAACGTTTTTCGTCATAATAAGTTTCATGTATCTTTTCAATTTTGTTTAATTTAATAATTTCAACTTTCGGAGTGTCGTCCCTTTTTGGTGGAAGATGACATACTAGCGATGTGATATCTCTTCTGTGCTCTGATGCTCTAAGAGTAAGAGAACTCGGTCCTTAGCGTGGGTTCACCTCTTCTATGTTCTCACTTTAGCCTCACTTTTTGGTTATATTTTTTTTAAATTTCATTTCACTTTCCATGCCGACGATGTGAATACCGGTATGATGTAGTGTTTAATAATTAATTTTACCAATAATTTGAATTTTTAATGTGACTGTTTTGTTTCTGCCTTTAATTGTTCAAATTTGGTGATGATGGCATATATAAGTTACTCTCACTGACTTTGTTCTGAACATGCCTGCACTTTTGTTGTTAACGTCAAGATTAATTTTATTTTAAGATCTATGCATACATCTCATGGACACTGTAAGTTAATTGGTGTTTTTTTCCACTATTTGTCCTAGTTTCACTTTGTAATAATATTGTAGCATTCCCTGATGATGACAATAAACATTGTTCGAAATATTGGAAAAAGTGTTATAAGAGTATACTTCCTGCATGCTGTGTACCCAACGAGTTTTCTCATAGCTTTATATATATATATATATATATATATATATATATATATATATATATATATATATATATATATATTATATATATATATATATATATATATATATATATTATATATATATATATATATATATATATATATATATATATATATATATATAAATATATATATATATATATATATATATTATATATATATATATATAATATAATATATATATATATATAATATATATATATATATATATATATATATATATATATATATATATATATATATATATATATATATATATATATATTATATATATATATATATATATACTATAATTATATATATATATATTATATTATATATATATATCTATATTTATTATATATATATATTATATATATATATATATATATATATATATATATATATATATATATAGAAGAAGGGTAGTCTTTGCTGACTAGTTAGGATACAATTAGGATAATAATATTGGGTATAGCAGGCAAGCAAAACGTGTACTCTTATAACACTATATTTCCGATATTTCGACAATGATTATTGTCATCTTCAGGGAAGCTACAAAATAAGCACAAAAGAAAATCAAGAAATGCTCCATAACGGCCAACAGTAACAATACTCACTGTGTCTTTGAGAATGATTGCAAAAGATGTAAAAATCGAGAATACAGCATTATTGATTTCTATATAGCATTATTTGATCGAGGACCACAAAATGTGTTGGTCTTCAACTAACATTAACATTATACGGTAAAATGGTCACAATAAAATAAAACACAACCACAATTAAATTTAGACGAAATAAACATTGTTGAAAGTTAAATTAAGTTAAAAAACTAATAGAATAATAACTATCCTACTTCGTCATTACATATTGAACTGAAAAAGAGACGCGACCAGCCATCTTTGATCAAGAAAGTAGACATAGAGAATATCAAAAACAAGAAAAACTCCAATGTGAAAATATGATAATTATGGTTCACAGATTGGTCACTGCTAACAATTAAATTAGCCAGAAGTATCAATGACTCAGAAAAGGAAAGAACAACAAACTCCTCTCTCATTCGATATCTCTCAAAAGGATGTTTTTATCTAAATCTAACAAAAAGGAATAAATTTCACTAAGATGATTTAAATCAGTTTTCTTATTTAAGCAATTTTCTGATTGTGAAATGTAAGCCATCTCCATAAACAGTCTTTTAGTCGAATTTTTTTCCCTTGTCAATATCTTAGTGTCATTGAAATTCATAATATGTCCTGTAATATTAACATGTTCACTCAAAGCACATCTTTCCGGATGACACCTACAATCACTCTTATGTGAGGTGATTCTATCCTTAAGGGCTCTAGATGTCTGACCTACATATAATCTATCACAATTGGAGCATGGAATGCTATATACTATGTGAGATTGTGAAGTTAAAGGTGTTTTATCCTTAACTTTGGTGAAAATGGAACTTATTGTTAAAACTGTTCTATTGGCAATTTTTATGTGACCATAAATTCACCTCACTTCCTTATGTTGCCGATGTTTCCCCAAAGTTGTCACGAATTTTCGGGTCTCTTGGTCACATAAAAATTGCCAATAGAACAGTTTTAACAATAAGTTCCATTTTCACCAAAGTTAAGGATAAAACACCTTTAACTTCACAATCTCACATAGTATATAGCATTCCATGCTCCAATTGTGATAGATTATATGTAGGTCAGACATCTAGAGCCCTTAAGGATAGAATCACCTCACATAAGAGTGATTGTAGGTGTCATCCGGAAAGATGTGCTTTGAGTGAACATGTTAATATTACAGGACATATTATGAATTTCAATGACACTAAGATATTGACAAGGGAAAAAAATTCGACTAAAAGACTGTTTATGGAGATGGCTTACATTTCACAATCAGAAAATTGCTTAAATAAGAAACTGATTTAAATCATCTTAGTGAAATTATTCCTTTTTGTTAGATTTAGATAAAAACATCCTTTTGAGAGATATCGAATGAGAGAAGAGTTGTTGTTCTTTCCTTTTCTGAAGTCATTGATACTTCTGGCTAATTTAATTGTTAGCAGTGACCAATCTGTGAACATAATTTATCATATTTTCACATTGGAGTTTTCTTGTTTTGATATTCTCTATGTCTACTTTCTTGATCAAGATGGCTGGTCGCGTCTCTTTTTCAGTCAATATGTAATGAACGAAGTTAGATAGTTATATTCTATTAGTTTTTAAACTTAATTTAACTTCAACAATGTTTATTTCGTCTAAATTTAATTGTGGTTGTGTTTTATTTTATTGTGACCATTTTACCGTATAATGTTAATGTTAGTTGAAGACGCAAACACATTTTTGTGTCCTCGATCAATAATGCTATATAGAAATCAATAATGCTGTATCTCGATTTTTACATCTTTTGCAATCATTCTCAAAGACACAGTGAGTATTGTTACTGTTGGCCGTTATGGAGCATTTCTTGATTTTCTTTTGTGCTTATTTTGTAGCTTCCCTGAAGATGACAATAATCATTGTCGAAATATCGGAAATATAGTGTTATAAGAGTACACGTTTTGCTTGCTGCTATACCCAATATTATTATCCTAATTGTATATATATATATATATATATATATATATATTTATATATACACTACGATATAGGTATAGATCGCATAAGAAATAACTAATTTCCTGATAGTTCCGGTATGCAAATTCGTCATATCTACCAAAAGCCTCTGTAATTGAATTTCCTGGAAAGTTCATATAATTAGCTGTGCGAAGAAATTAAATATCTCCAACATGTTAGCTACCTGGTATTCATGAAGTAGTAAATGAGTGGATTCACCATAGCGGTTGACATGGCAAGCCAATAGAAAGCCAGATATACATGCTGAGTGTACCTGCTGAATATCACGCTGGTGTCGTAGTAGATGTAAATGAAGTAACCATGGTAGGGCAACCAGCAGATGCCGAAGATGAACACAATCAGAATGAACATTTTCACCACCTAAATAAAAATAAAAATAATTGATTATCAAATAATTGAAAATATTCTTGAAATGTATGAATGAAAATCTTCTTTAACTGAAAGCCTCGTTTGAAGCTGAATTTTCTGGAATCGTTACAAATTAACATATTCAAATATTCAAACTTCACATTGAAAAGCTATATGTTCCCATTCCCAATATGTTTAACATATGAATCGCCGATTTGTAGGTTAGTCAGAAATTTCCATATCCTGTCATTTATCGTTCAAATTGTACAATAAGTTATTTTCCTCTGTACCTATCTTCCTGAGATATTTGTTACTAGGAACGAGCATCTGTTAGAGATGAGTTTAATTGAAACGTGCATCATAAACGTTATATTCAATTGATTTAGTGTGATTCATCAACCAATATAGTCAGATTCCACTCTGAATATTGGAATGATCTATATAATGAGATTCTCGATATCAAAACTCTGTTGAAACTTAAATCCAAATAACCATTGAGAATTTGATGATATTTTCAGAAATGACTTTAAAAGATGAAAACAGATGAAAAAGTTTGAAATACTGGATGAATAAAATGTGATAATTATTCTCACGGAAAGAGTTCGAGAAAATTTCATCATATTTATCCGAGAAAATATATGAAATAAAATTAAAAATTTACTCATCATATAGTTTTTATCTATTAAAATGTTCATTGCAAGTTCTGCCGAACAGTTTGAGAAATCATGAAAATTTGAAAGAATTTCCAAATCATGGCAAAAATTAAATTTCGAAAGCTTTCGTATTCAAAGCTCGAAACGATTAATGCAAGACGTATGAGTAACATTACTCAAAATTAACAGTCTGAAGTTGTCATACATAATGAATAATGAAGTATTTCTTCTATCAACAAAGAACTGAATTAGGAAAGAGTTTGAAAATTTAATGAAGACTAAGTACCATGCTAGTTGAATAAATAAACAAAGAGATAAATTATTAATATAAAGAATATTTGTATAAAAGTGTATAAATTAAATTCAAAGGAGCAGAGCGCTTTCGACTTTCGTCATCTTCAGTGCTTCAAAGTCAGGTAAAAGGACTTTTCGGAATTTATGTTAATGGATTAATCCTAAATGTTTGTAACAGAGTTTGTTAACGCTTGTAACTGCGTCTTCTCTAATTAATGTCTTCCTGTTACCTGACTTTGAAGCACTGAAGATGACGAAATTCGAAAGCGCTCTGCTCCTTTAAATTCAATTTATACACTTTTATACAAAAATTTTTTATATTAATAATTGTTATACACAAGTGTATTCAGCCTACTACATTAATTAAAGAGATAAATGTGTTCGTATTTCTATATTAATTGAATTTTATGATTTATACATAAAAAGTATCGATGTGAAATATCTTGGTCTCGGTGTGCGGCATATCATGAAAGTAATTTCGTTAGTTAGACGAAAATGTGAATCCTATATTAATATTCTATTGAAATAAAACAATAAAATCAATATTTCTCTATTCTTAAGTACAAATTTTCACCAATTACAAAACTGTTTATTGTGTCCCTTTCATGAATAAACTGTATGGAGAGGGACGGCTAATTTATAGAATACGCATTCTCAATATAAAATCATTTTATAACATATTGAAAGTAGGTCAGCTATGTTTAAATATCATATTTTGAAGTAACAAACAATCAACATCCTTGAAGTTTGGTTGTCTGGCTATCTACTGACACGACCAGCGAAAAAAAAAGATACATTCAAAAAAATATTTTGAGAAATAGGTTACTGAAAAATAAATAAAATAGTAATTAAGAGTTTAATAATTTGCTTTTCAAAGTAAATAAAGTATTTATCTTTTTTCATGAGAGTAATAATCAACAATCTCAATAGATAAATTCATTCCATTCCGGTTGTAGTGTCCCCTTCATGAATATCACTCAAAAATTAAATCATAACTATAAAACCGACTACCAAAAAATGAAATTTAATGGACTTTTGTTCTTGTATTTGTCTTTAACTAACCGCTAAAAAAAATACTTATTAATTTACCGTAATTCACAAAGAACAACAAGAAATTACTTTTGAGAACGATTACGAACACTTGCACGATTTTGGCATCTTTAAAATTACAGGAGAAAGGCGTTAGGTGCGAATGATTGTGCTTCGAGGTTGCCACTGATTCAACATTTGAATAGTTTTTCGTCAAAAGGAGGTAATTGCAAATACGATATTCCTAGACATCAATAAAAAACTATATACTTTCATACAGTCTGGTTTTTTATTTTCGATAAGTTAACCGATAGTAAATAATGTGCAATAAGCAGTATTATTGGGCAACGAAAAAAAATCAAAATGACAGAGGTAGAAAGAGCAAAGTGAAATGCTATTAGAGATTAGTCCAGGAATAATAAATTTCTCAAAGAAGCTAAGTTCAGAGTGATAATAGCCAAAGGTCTTGAATTTTTTTATTACACAATACAACATAACTTTATACACTAATACTAAAGTGAAATGTATTGAAGAAATAATGTGAATGAAAAATTGCTTATTTTCCTCAGAGATGTATGGCAGCATGATCCGTAGGTTTTTTTTTGCTTCACTGACGGATCCCTCTGCAATAAAAATGAAAGAAAGAGAACTGATGTGATCGAAAGTAATATAAAAAATACAAATATAAAATACTAGCTTCCCGGCAAACGTTGTTTTGCCATATAAATTATTTCTATCTATCTATCTTCCTATCTATTTATCTATCTGCCGATGTATATCTAACTGTCTTTCTATCTTAGATAGTTATTTTTCTTTCTATTTATATAACTATATGTCTATCATTCTATCTATCTATCCATCTATGTATTTATCTATCTACATATCTATCTATCTATTTGACCCAGCAAACGTTGTTCTACCATATAAATTATTTTTATTTATCTATCTATCTATTCATCTATCTGCCGATGTATCTCTATCTATCTTACTATCTATCTATCTATATAGATAGTTATCTATCTTTCTATCTATCTACATATCTATCTATCATTATATCTAACTATCAATCTATCTGACCCGGCAAGCGTTGTTTGATTAGCAATATGACAACTGACCAGACTGGCACTCAGCTCCAATAGACTAGCAACCGCTTCGCTCATACAACTTCTAAGAACGGAATTGGCACTTAGCACTTACCTCCCTTCGAGAGAAAATCATTCATTTTGTCTACTGGGGACGATTCTTATTTTACCCGTTATTTGACTTGTCCCTTTCAATATGTGCCCCTTCCATACCATCTCTTCCCTACCGATTGCTATTATCTAAACATTATAAAACATAATATAAGCTTGAAATTCCCACGGTCAGTTTTATTCTTATATGGGGGTAGATATGTGTTAAGAAAGACAATCATGTCAATGCGGGTGGCATGTTCAGTTTTCGAGACGAGAAAATTCAATATGTGAATTAAAAACTATTCAGTATTTTTCCATTCAAGTATGAATATATTGGTGTGAATTCTATACCAAAATTAGGATTGGTGATTTACTATAGATTACGCATGAATTTGAAGTGGATAATTTATTATCATTTTCACAAATCTACTATCAATTCGTATAACGATAATCAGTGATCGGAATGAAGAATGAAAGGAAACAATTTTTTTTGATATTATATATATATATATATATATATATATATATATATATATATATATATATATATATATATATATATATATATAAATATATATTTTTTTTTCACTTGTTTATTATACGTTTATTTCACCTTGGATACGGTTGCTATAAACACACTCATTATGCCCTAGGCCATAACGCACGCATTTGCGGGCATAATGGATTTAAAAACGACCGCTCATTGTTACTAGGAGAAATGAAGCAAAATTTCATTGATTAAATATATATATATATAATATATATATATATATATATATATATATATATATATATATATATATATATATATATATATATATATATATATATATATATATATATATATATATAGGCTGTTCGGCACATGAGCCCTACAAAATTTGTAATAAGACACACAGTCGAGGAGATAAATTTTTTAAAATTTTCTTTCTTAAATTGCCCAAAATTCCACATTCAAGGTTCCTAAGGTTTTCATTGATACCTCTAAGAGCACCACTTTTGTCAAATGAATATTTTGATGTATGATTGCTCAAATGGTTGATAGTTTTCATCCAACTGACAGTGCCAAAGATACATACGAGGATTATTATTCCACATAATTAGTGATTTTGTGAAAATAAATCAACTTCAGAATTCAATTTCAAAGAAAGTAACAACAAATGAGAGCTTCACTTCCTTTTAAAAACATATTCACTCAACTACCTTCCTAACCGTATGCTACACACTTACCTATATAAAAAAAAAACATTGCTGCTTCAAATTGCGAATATTTCTTCAGAAAGACGAAACTCGTTCGTACTTAGTGAGGAAAATAATGGTATGTTTATGATCGTTTATTTGAGCTAAAGTTAAACTACTAACAATAATTTAACATCTAACTGTTCTCTAGTTAAAAATTTCGTTCGAACTGTTCTCTCTTGTTCCTAATGCACGTCTGATACATCTTTCTCACTTCAACCTCAAGGTAGCTAGTTATTTGCTGAAGCAAAAATATTTTGTTTTTTTGTTTCTTCGAACATAAGGTAATCTACTAACAATAAATTAATACCTATCTGCTCTCTTGTTACACATTTTGTTCGAAAAAAAAAATTTCTGCTTCAACAGAAAATTTGGTTTTTCGAACGAAATGTGTAACAAGAGAGCAGTTATGTATTGAATTATTGTTAGTAGGTTAACTTTTGTTCAGATGAACGATCATAAAATCACATTTTGTTCGAACAAGAAAGGAAAATAATAAACAAATAAACATTAATAACAGTTGATAGTTACAAAAAGTTTATTGTATATACTTATATTAATGTACATACTACAATTATTAGGGGTTGTTTGTTTCACCCCTTCGAAAGACCCCAACCGCATTCACGTACCAACGTCGAGATAAGCGGTGGTGTGCACCACCTGTGTTTTTGATAATTCCACGTATAATATGATTGGTTAAGTGGCGAAGAAATGGAAACAGAAATAAACCCGAATTCGAGACCACCCGACCCAGGAGGAACATTACAATCGGATAAGTACAATTCTTCGATATATGAAAATTTTTATACTCCTAATTTACTTTCACAAGCCCTTAATGTATCAATTGATAAATAAAAATATGGAATAGTTTTTATTCGGTTACAAATAAACAACAGGTGCAGAGAATTACTCAATTTGATATTACAGGTTCAGGCCCATTCAAAATATACATCGAACGCAAAAGTGAACACATCGGTTCACTACATCCTATGAGCATCGGTCGCATAATTCACGGTCATGACAAAACAGTTAGCGACAATATTATCAATGTATCCAAACTAGGTAAAACCGCATTTGTGTAGAAAAGTGCACTGCACTAGGTGTAAATAAATTACTGAGTTCAGAAATTATCAAACAGAAAAAATTGGACACTTATATCCCTCACTTCTTAGCTAGGAGAGTTGGAGGTATAAGAAATATTGACACTGACATAAAAGAAGATGAAATTGAAAATAACATTTCAGTTATGGGCAATAGTCTAGTTAAAATTCTTGAAATACAGCGAATGGGAAAACGAGTTGAATACGTGGAAAACCATAGAAAGTTTTTCACTTTTACCTGTCATCCTGGTTACTTTCAAAGGACAGCTACTCCCTGACATGGTTTCTATGAACAGGGCGCTTGTCCAGTGGAACCATACATACAAAAAGTTATCCAAAGCTATAATTGCCTCCGTTATGGACATATATCCAATCACTGTCAAACTATAGGCTCAAGAAGCAAAAAGTGTGCTAAAGACCACACCACAGAAAAATGTCCCGAACTTACACCAGTATGTATCCATTGTTCTGGCACTCATCTTAGCACGAATAGATCCGAATGCCCGGAATTCGAAAAATAGAAACGTCTGAAGAGGCTGATGACATTTAAAAATATATCTCATAGGGAAGCCTCACAAAAGGATTCCAATAATTACGCAACAGAAGTCCGCAACAACACTTCAAAAAATTACTATTTCGATGTCGTCTAAAAAGCGAAGAACTGCTCAATCTCAACCAAATTTGAATGAAGAATTAGTTAGACTACATAAAGAAATTATAAAACGCCCTGTAAACGATCAAATTTGTTTGACAAACTTGTTTGACAAACTTCACGTGTGCTTCAAGCAATGGTATAAACGATCAAACCAAATATCAAATAAATTTGTCAAATTCTTCCTTAGTTAAGCGCCCTGTAAACGATCAAATTTGTTTGACAAACTTGTTTGACAAAATTCACATGTGCTTCAAGCAATGGCATAAACGATCAAACCAAATATCAAACAAATTTGTCAAATTCTTCCTTAGTTAAGGGCCCTGTAAACGATCAAATTTGTTTGACAAACTTGTTTGACAAACTTCACTTGTTCTTCAAGCAATGGCATAAACGATCAAACCAAAGATCAAACAAATTCGACAAATTCTTCCTTAAGCGCCCTGTAAACGATCAAACTTGTTTGTCAAATTTTAGGTGTTTGTCAAATTATTTGATAGTCCATGGCTTTGTTTGATGTGTTTGTCAAACAATTCACGTGTTTGAAGTGTTTGATGAAAAATTGGATTGACGGCATTTTTGACAACTCAATTCAAAACCGTACTGCTCATTTTTCATGGAACGCGTCACGTCATGTCAACGAGAAAACCGTAACTAAGGAAGAATTTGACAAATCTGTTTGATCTTTGGTTTGATCGTTTATGCCATTGCTTGAAGAACACGTGAAGTTTGTCAAACAAGTTTGTCAAAAAAATTTGATCGTTTACAGGGCCCTTAAGTTACGGTTTTCTCGTTGACATGACGTGACGCGTTCCATGAAAAATGAGCAGTACGTTTTTGAATTTAGTTGTCAAAAATGCCGTCAATCCAATTTTTCATCAAACACTTCAAACACGTGAATTGTTTGACAAACGCATCAAACAAAGCCATAGACTATCAAATAATTTGACAAACACCTAAAATTTGACAAACAAGTTTGATCGTTTACAGGGCGCTTTACGGTTTTCTCGTTGACGTGACGTGACGCGTTCCATGAAAAATGAGCAGTACGGTTTTGAATTTAGGTGTCAAAAACGCCGTCAATCCAATTTTTCATCAAACACTTCAAACACGTGAATTGTTTGACAAACGCATCAAACAAAGCCATAGACTATCAAATAATTTGACAAACACCTAAAATTTGACAAACAAGTTTGATCGTTTACAGGGCGCTTTACGGTTTTCTCGTTGACGTGACGTGACGCGTTCCATGAAAAATGAGCAGTACGGTTTTGAATTGAGTTGTCAAAAATGCCGTCAATCCAATTTTTCATCAAACACTTCAAACACGTGAATTGTTTGACAAACGCATCAAACAAAGTCATAGACTATCAAATAATTTGACAAACACCTAAAATTTGACAAACAAGTTTGATCGTTTACAGGGCGCTTAACAATCCCGAATACCTGAATGATCAAATGGTACATTCTTCAACAGAACATACCCATATAAAGAAATCAACCCTGTTACTATCGAACAAGTCGATTTAGTAGAAATTATTATGTCTATTGTGAATGAAGTTATTAAAAACAAATGATGATATTGGAAACACTACTGCAGTGTCGAACTTTGTCAATGGAAAATTTAGTACCAGATTCCTCAAAAATTCATCAGATTCTAATAGTAAACCTACCCAAAATAACTAACACATGTTTGAAAAATTTCTCATACTATACCGATGGTCTGAAAATTTTACAGTGGAACGCTAGATCTTTAGTTGCTAACAAACACTCATGCACAAATTTCATGGAACAAAACCATGTAGACATCGCTGCAATTTCCGAAACTTGGTTCAAACCTGAAGTTTCTTATAAATTCAAGAACTTTACCGTGATAAGAAAAGATAGGAAATATAGAAAAGGCGGAGTCGGAATACTTATTAAAAATAAAATTGTATATAATAAACTGATAATAGAAAATATCCCTATTGCTGTCATGGCGCTAGGTGCTCAAATCAACACATCCCGTAATCAAGTCCTTGCTATAGTTTTCATAGTTTATGTCAACCCTCGATTGGACACTGCAACGAGATCCTGCGATAAATTAGTTGCGAATCTCCCAAACCCAGCTATTATATCTGGCGATTTCAATGCTCACCGCATCAGCTGGGGTAATAATTTCAACGACATTAAAGTTCAACATCTCTTGGAATCAATTGAAAACAATAACCTAACTATATTGAACGACGGACAACCTAGATTCATGTCTGGATGGAATAAAAATAATACATCAGTAGATATCACCCTAGCTTCTCCGAGTGTCTCTATGCTCCTGGATTACGAGAGGATAGACGACCTGCTGGGATCCAATCATTATCCTATCGTCATCCGCTCTGGTAGTTTTAATATAGAAAATATTCAACACATTGGCTCTAAGAAATGGAACTTAAATCGAGAAAATTCGCAGAACTATACATATATTGTTGATGATAAACTGCGTCTTATTGATAGAGGTCAAATTACTTATCAAGAATTCGTCCAAATCATGAAGCCGCTACAGATTCAATAGAAATGAATAAGCCATTATGGCAAAGCCATGAGCGGGTAATTCAAAAGTTCAAGCCACGGCGGAAATGAACACTGTTCCCAAGCAGCTAGAAAACGGATTAAATATATTACACGCTATCAAAAGAGATCCTATCTTGAAGAATTATATCTCTCTTATCAAAAACGCGACGCACTGGTAAAAAAAAATATCAACTTACAATCGTAAAAATAGCTGGAAATGATGGCTTGAATTGATTCAACCCCCATAAAACCAGTCTGGAATAAAGTAAAAAGGTTTGAAAAACTAAAATTGTGACAAACTATATATGCGCAGTCGAATCCGAATACATGGTGAGGATTTGTTTTGAATACTCTCGCCCCCACCTATTGTGAATCACTTTTTCAATTATTTCTCTCAAGGCTCACACAACTCCCAAAACTTTTTCGATAGAGGAATTCCCAACTGTGACCAGATCTACACATAACTCCTCCCCAGTTGAAGATAACATACACTATCTTATGATCAACTTTTTATCATTAGAGACCAAAAAAATATTATTGAATATCTTTAATCACTTTTGAAACGGCGAGTTTGCGCCTTTCGAAAGAAAAAATTCAATTATTGTACCGATCCTGAAACTGTATAAAGACCCCGGTCTCTCCACACCTTACCGACCAATTTCTCTGTTCATGTATGCTCAAAACTTTCCAGAGACTTATTAAAAACAGGTTGGAATGGTGGCTAGAACACCACAGGAAATTACCTTCTAGTCAATTCGGCTTCAGAAGAGCCTTATCTACACAGAATAATCTAGCTAAATATTTCTCTAAAATCTCACCACATTTGGCTGATAACCAAGTGGTGGTGGCAGTCTTCTTGGATATTGTAGGGGCATATAAAAATTTTCTTTTAGATTTGTTGTACGAGGATATGCCGTCAATGTCGATACCACCCAAAATTACTTCCATCATCTTGAAATTGATTGTAATATGATGAAGTGAAAATTTCACTCATCTAGAATAGTCTGTAATATTGAAGGGGAGTAAGTACATTTCATTTTGAGATCCAATTTAGCTTACTGTCCGTTACTTTTAATTTAAAAAATTTTCTAACGGCAAGACAAATGTTTTTAGGAAAGTTGATAGCTGGGTCAAAAGTCAACGTTTTTAACTTCCATTGATTTCATGAAATTTGCTGCTGACTGGAGGTTTTTCATTTGTTCTTTTAGGTAGCAAAAATGTTAATCCTTAGTTTGTTATCTTACCTCTGCTGAAATCACGTGATCCAATGAAAATTCCGAATTATGACTAAAGTTTCCTCCTATGAACATTTAGATCTCCCCATTTTCATGAATTTCCCCAAGATTTTTCAGTGGTGGTGGTGAGGCTATAAAATGGCCAGCAGCTCTAGAACCGCTCTCTTTTGCTCTTCTCAGTTTTGAGTCATCTTACTGATAATAGTGAACCCATTGAGTAGTAGTGTGCTCTATTGACCAGTGACCTGTGCAAGTTTCCAATTGACAATTTTTATTCTTGAATAATAGTGTACCGACTTAATGAATTCAAAGGTTACGTGAATACCTTGTAACTTGATTTTTCGCAATTAAGTAATGGAAATAGATATCAAGATATTCTACTTGAAATGTATGCTCCGGCTAGTTCAAAAACTTGGAAAATTCTAGTTACATTTTACCTGATTTATCTCCATACAGACAATGAAACAAAAAAAAATTACTAAAATCTCTATTAGAAATTATTAAAAACTTTGGTTCAAAGATTACAAAACTCTTATCAAAATTGAGTTGAATGAAACATTAAAAAAACAAAATTTTGAGCTCGTTTATCAGTAATCTGGTTTTTTGTTGTCTTTCTCTGTCTTCTTCCACTCCTGTAGGCTTTCTGAACTCCAAGGGCCTTGTACTCCTAGTGTCTTTGGGAAGTTTATATTCCTGGAGTCTTTTTGTATTCTCCTGAGGTCTTTAATTGCTTTTCCAAGCTCCTGGGGTCTTGCGAAAATTTACATTATCGAATTTCAATTCACTTAACTGAATATCCTTTTAAATCTTATCTAAAATCATTGTTCTTTTCTTCGATGATATTTAAGAAAAATTTATTTTACTTAGAGAAAACTATAAAGGGAAAACTCTATTGCCTTGAAATTATAATTTCTTCGTACGTATTAATTCTTTAACGTCAGAAATCGAAAAGAAAGCAACAATTTGAACTAACGCTAGTAATCGAATCTTCTTCACTGGTTAATCGTAGCTGAAATTTGCCAGTGAACGGTATTTCATAACGTTCATCAACTGAAGAAAAATTTTTAGGTCTCAAAATACTGAAGTTTAAATGAAAGCTTAATTGTAGGTAGTCAGGTAGATTGATAGATACTACAGAAGAAAAAGCAAAAATCACGGTATTGAAGATGAAATATTTGATGGACTATTCAAACTGAAATGGAAACTACAATTTGAAGTGAATTGAAGTAGTCTAAAAACTTTAAAAGAGAGATATGCAGATAATTATGAACTAATAACCAATAGGCCAAGCGCCGCGTATTTTTTTTTCTTCAATCTTCTACAGAATTAATTTGACTATTGGAACATGTTTGGAGGTGTGCTCCTGAATAAAAATCCACGTTGGCGTCATGCCGGGGTGGTCGCGTTAGCCGCCATATGGAAAACACGTTTTGTCAAATATCTCGTGGAACCGTGCATCGTACAACAAAAATAGTGGACATCATTTTTATAGATAATAATATTCTCTACAACTTTCAGCCATAATTTTTTTTTGCAAAATGCATAGATTTTTATTTATAGCGCTCTTTTCAAAATTTGTTTATTGCTAAATATATATTTAACGGTTTTGATGGAACATGAAAATTTGTAATAATCAAATTTGTAGAGCATAAAATTTACAATAAATTTTATTTGAAACTTTTTTTCGTGAAATGTATACTTCAAGAGCTATAGTTCGACAAAACTTGCACCTAGTAAATGATCATACGAAATGTTGCCTGTTACTACGAGCGGAAAACATTTCGTATCGCATAAAATGAGATAAGGTGTTCCGAAACTGATACTATTAAAATTTAGTACCAGATTCCTCAAAAATTCATCAGATTCTAATAGTAAACCTACCCAAAATAACTAACACATGTTTGAAAAATTTCTCATACTATACCGATGGTCTGAAAATTTTACAGTGGAACGCTAGATCTTTAGTTGCTAACAAACACTCATGCACAAATTTCATGGAAGAAAACCATGTAGACATCGCTGCAATTTCCGAAACTTGGTTCAAACCTGAAGTTTCTTATAAATTCAAGAACTTTACCGTGATAAGAAAAGATAGGAAATATAGAAAAGGCGGAGTCGGAATACTTATTAAAAATAAAATTGTATATAATAAACTGATAATAGAAAATATCCCTATTGCTGTCATGGCGCTAGGTGCTCAAATCAACACATCCCGTAATCAAGTCCTTGCTATAGTTTTCATAGTTTATGTCAACCCTCGATTGGACACTGCAACGAGATCCTGCGATAAATTAGTTGCGAATCTCCCAAACCCAGCTATTATATCTGGCGATTTCAATGCTCACCGCATCAGCTGGGGTAATAATTTCAACGACATTAAAGTTCAACATCTCTTGGAATCAATTGAAAACAATAACCTAACTATATTGAACGACGGACAACCTAGATTCATGTCTGGATGGAATAAAAATAATACATCAGTAGATATCACCCTAGCTTCTCCGAGTGTCTCTATGCTCCTGGATTACGAGAGGATAGACGACCTGCTGGGATCCAATCATTATCCTATCGTCATCCGCTCTGGTAGTTTTAATATAGAAAATATTCAACACATTGGCTCTAAGAAATGGAACTTAAATCGAGAAAATTCGCAGAACTATACATATATTGTTGATGATAAACTGCGTCTTATTGATAGAGGTCAAATTACTTATCAAGAATTCGTCCAAATCATGAAGCCGCTACAGATTCAATAGAAATGAATAGGCCATTATGGCAAAGCCATGAGCGGTAATTCAAAGTTCAAGCCACGGCGGAATGAACACTGTTCCCAAGCAGCTAGAACGGATTAAATATATTACACGCTTTCAAAAGAGATCCTATCTTGAAGAATTATATCTCTTATCAAAAACGCGACGCACTGGTAAAAAAAAATATCAACTTACATCGTAAAAATAGCTGGAAATGATGGCTTGAATTGATCAACCCCCATAAAACCAGTCTGGAATAAAGTAAAAAGGTTGAAAAACTAAAATTGTGACAAACTATATGCAGTCGAATCCGATACATGGTGAGGATTTTTTGAATACTCTCGCCCCACCTGTTGTGAATCCCTTTTTCAATTATTTCTCTCAAGGCTCACACAACTCCCAAAACTTTTTCGATAGAGGAATTCCCAACTGTGACCAGATCTACACATAACTCCTCCCCAGTTGAAGATAACATACACTATCTTATGATCAACTTTTTATCATTAGAGACCAAAAAAATATTATTGAATATCTTTAATCACTTTTGAAACGGCGAGTTTGCGCCTTTCGAAAGAAAAAATTCAATTATTGTACCGATCCTGAAACTGTATAAAGACCCCGGTCTCTCCACACCTTACCGACCAATTTCTCTGTTCATGTATGCTCAAAACTTTCCAGAGACTTATTAAAAACAGGTTGGAATGGTGGCTAGAACACCACAGGAAATTACCTTCTAGTCAATTCGGCTTCAGAAGAGCCTTATCTACACAGAATAATCTAGCTAAATATTTCTCTAAAATCTCACCACATTTGGCTGATAACCAAGTGGTGGTGGCAGTCTTCTTGGATATTGTAGGGGCATATAAAAATTTTCTTTTAGATTTGTTGTACGAGGATATGCCGTCAATGTCGATACCACCCAAAATTACTTCCATCATCTTGAAATTGATTGTAATATGATGAAGTGAAAATTTCACTCATCTAGAATAGTCTGTAATATTGAAGGGGAGTAAGTACATTTCATTTTGAGATCCAATTTAGCTTAATGTCCGTTACTTTTAATTTAAAAAATTTTCTAACGGCAAGACAAATGTTTTTAGGAAAGTTGATAGCTGGGTCAAAAGTCAACGTTTTTAACTTCCATTGATTTCATGAAATTTGCTGCTGACTGGAGGTTTTTCATTTGTTCTTTTAGGTAGCAAAAATGTTAATCCTTAGTTTGTTATCTTATCTCTGCTGAAATCACGTGATCCAATGAAAATTCCGAATTATGACTAAAGTTTCTTCCTCCTATGAACATTTAGATCTCCCCATTTTCATGAATTTCCCCAAGATTTTTCAGTGGTGGTGGTGAGGCTATAAAATGGCCAGCAGCTCTAGAACCGCTCTCTTTTGCTCTTCTCAGTTTTGAGTCATCTTACTGATAATAGTGAACCCATTGAGTAGTAGTGTGCTCTATTGACCAGTGACCTGTGCAAGTTTCCAATTGACAATTTTTATTCTTGAATAATAGTGTACCGACTTAATGAATTCAAAGGTTACGTGAATACCTTGTAACTTGATTTTTCGCAATTAAGTAATGGAAATAGATATCAAGATATTCTACTTGAAATGTATGCTCCGGCTAGTTCAAAAACTTGGAAAATTCTAGTTACATTTTACCTGATTTATCTCCATACAGACAATGAAACAAAAAAAAATTACTAAAATCTCTATTAGAAATTATTAAAAACTTTGGTTCAAAGATTACAAAACTCTTATCAAAATTGAGTTGAATGAAACATTAAAAAAACAAAATTTTGAGCTCGTTTATCAGTAATCTGGTTTTTTGTTGTCTTTCTCTGTCTTCTTCCACTCCTGTAGGCTTTCTGAACTCCAAGGGCCTTGTACTCCTAGTGTCTTTGGGAAGTTTATATTCCTGGAGTCTTTTTGTATTCTCCTGAGGTCTTTAATTGCTTTTCCAAGCTCCTGGGGTCTTGCGAAAATTTACATTATCGAATTTCAATTCACTTAACTGAATATCCTTTTAAATCTTATCTAAAATCATTGTTCTTTTCTTCGATGATATTTAAGAAAAATTTATTTTACTTAGAGAAAACTATAAAGGGAAAACTCTATTGCCTTGAAATTATAATTTCGTCGTACGTATTAATTCTTTAACGTCAGAAATCGAAAAGAAAGCAACAATTTGAACTAACGCTAGTAATCGAATCTTCTTCACTGGTTAATCGTAGCTGAAATTTGCCAGTGAACGGTATTTCATAACGTTCATCAACTGAAGAAAAATTTTTAGGTCTCAAAATACTGAAGTTTAAATGAAAGCTTAATTGTAGGTAGTCAGGTAGATTGATAGATACTACAGAAGAAAAAGCAAAAATCACGGTATTGAAGATGAAAATATTGATGGACTATTCAAACTGAAATGAAACTACAATTTGAAGTGAATTGAAGTAGTCTAAAACTTTAAAAGAGAGATATGCAGATAATTATGAACTAATAACCAATAGGCCAAGCGCCGCGTATTTTTTTTTCTTCAATCTTCTACAGAATTAATTTGACTATTGGAACATGTTTGGAGGTGTGTCCTGAATAAAAATCCACGTTGGCGTCATGCGGGGTGGTCGCGTTAGCCGCCATATTGGAAAACACGTTTTGTCAAATATCTCGTGAACCGTGCATCGTACAACAAAAATAGTGGACATCATTTTTATAGATAATAATATTCTCTACAACTTTCAGCCATAATTTTTTTTTGCAAAATGCATAGATTTTTATTTATAGCGCTCTTTTCAAAATTTGTTTATTGCTAAATATATATTTAACGGTTTTGATGGAACATGAAAATTTGTAATAATCAAATTTGTAGAGCATAAAATTTACAATAAATTTTATTTGAAACTTTTTTTCGTGAAATGTATACTTCAAGAGCTATAGTTCGACAAAACTTGCACCTAGTAAATGATCATACGAAATGTTGCCTGTTACTACGAGCGGAAAACATTTCGTATCGCATAAAATGAGATAAGGTGTTCCGAAACTAATACTATTATTATTACTATGATATATGATTAATTTTATTGTTATATTATATTTCTATTATATTATTTCATTTTGTATTATATTATTCATAATACGAATTTATTTATTAATTTTCTATGGTAGGGGAAATGCATTATGCACGGAGTGACGGACTCCCGGATCCGTGATTAGATTGATTTCTTTCTATAAAAAAAGTGACATGTTATTCTATAAAGCAAGAAATTTGTTTCGATGATGAAGGAAGACACTCATCGCATTGCAGATATCCGTTTTCTGCCTTCGTTATAATAAGTGAAGAAGATGTATCGAAATTTGAGTCTTATCATCAATTTCGTCTTCGATGGCGTCCACAACACATCAGTCACGTTTGTCCACTACAATAAGAACAAATAATTGTACACTTTAATCAAGCTTTTCGGGATCCACAGGCAGCCCCGCAATTTTTGGTGTATTTGCAAGAGATTATTTGTAGTAAATTTGACGGTGCAGGAGCCATAGTAGTTCGAACTGGTTCATGTCCGGTTGCAGTCCGCTTCCAACCCCTTGATTCATGATAAAACCTTAAACCTAGTGGTAGACTCTGAAGGAATTGTAACGTGCTGTATCTTGGGTTGGAGGTAAAAGTGATAGATTAAGCTTTGTTTTACTCGCCAATTTCCCGGAGTATTTGTATTGAAGACAGTTAATAGACGCTCCCGATTCGTCGCCTTCATACAGCGCAATAAAAAAACATTATGCAGCATTAGTAATTATATCTGGATCAACGTTCTTTTCGGTGAACAACTCCACAGCCTTCAATAGAGAATATCGTTCTTTTGCAAAGTTGAAAGAACTTTGGTTTTCCCTATTTTATATACACAACGCACAAGTTTTTACTCCAAGCAGTGCAGAACACAGAACTGACGCAGCTACAAAAATTTCAATGCGATGAAGCCGAGTGAGACCCCTCTGTCAATATACAGCGTTATAATCTCGTGACTATTCTGCGTCGACTCCGCATTTACAGCATTATAGCTCTAAAAATATAAAATTCACGGAAAAAAGTTTCAAACAAAATTTATAGTAAATTTTATGCTCTACAAATTTGGTTATTACCAATATTCATATATCATCATTCGTTAACTATATATTTATCAATACACAAAAAAAAGTTTAGAGCGCTATAAATAAAAATCTATGCATTATACAGAAAAAAGTTATGCATAATAGTTGTAGAGAATATTATTATCTTCGAAAATGGTCTCCACTATTTTTGTCGTACGATGCACGGTTAACGAGATATTTGATGAAACGTGTTTTCTAATATGGCGGCTAACACGACAACCCCCGCATGATGCCAACGTGGATTTATATTCAGGGGACACTCCCGAACATCTTCCAACATTCAAATCAATTCTGTAGAAGATTGTGTTTCGAACAGTGTTTTTTTGCTCTGGCGCTTGGCCTACAAGATACTAAATCGAAATAGTTAAATTGAAACGTATTAGTTGAAGTTACGAAAGAAAGATATTCGGAAAAAAATATTCCGATCGTCCACCCCATTCCATCACATTCGTTCCATATATATCAGTTGACCCCAAGGCTGATTCCGTTTCCGCTGAAGCTCGTCGGTCCCGAATCACGCTACAGTTGATAGCCTCCTGACACAACAGTGAACGTTGTCTGACCGCTACACCACTAACCCCTCTATGACGAGGAAGACCGAGGCCAGTTCCAAGCTGGAAGCCCCCATCCCCCCATAGCGACCCCCGTTCCGCACACCTGTCACTTAAGACGGTTCTGTCAGAATCTCTTAATTCCTAGCGCGACCCAAAGACACCTTGTATTAACCCACACTCGCATCAGGTGCTATAGATCTTGTGGTTCGGGTTCCAGCCTCCACACAAAATAACTATGGACTCTCATTCACTCACATGCATCTATTCAGTCCCATTCATATCCTTAATGTTTCAGAAAACGAGGTTCTGAAAACGTTGAATGAAAACAGACAAAAATATTTAAAATTGCCCTAGATAGAATAAAGCTCCTTATAACATATATAAAACATCACAAAAGTTAAACAGTGTTATCTACTGAAGCCCATCCCCCAAGGCAGATGGGTTGAGAGTCTCAGAAATCACCTAAATAACACTGGTGCATGCCTAGAACTCGACTTGTCCATAATCAATACTCTTGACCGAGATTTCGGTAAGAAACGATATAAGTTTCATCCAAAAATAAACGTTGGCCTCAATGAAAAAATGAAAAGATTATGATCAGTTCTATGTTAGACAGACAACTGACCGAAAAGGAAATAAAAAGAGAACTCCATAGTCACCCGAGACCAGGGAGCCATATGGAGGGAGGGCATGTTGGTTTCTGATATTAATAAAGTATCAAAACCACAAAAAGACTTCCATCCCCACTCTGGAATATCAGAAGTGAGGATGTCTAATCCGAGAGAAAAATGAAAATAAAAAATTCAGAATCGGTAAATTAAAAAATCAGAGTGATCTGTGTCCATTAAGAAGGTACGAGTTCTCATATAAACTCAAGATGCTCTGAGTGCCTACACACCAGATAAGGATATGATATGTATGTGGACACATCAGCAAAGATAATTCTTAACGCAACACGAGAGTGAAAGATATTTGAAAAATATGCGTGTATATTAAGACAAGTCAAAATCGGTAAATACATAGCTAAACTAGAAAAATTATCAAAATAAAAAAATGTTGAAAGATAAATTCGATGTTCGAATGTAAATGACATAAATAATAAGTAATGATGAATAGATATTCATAGGTAACGAATTCGACATCTCATGAATCATAGAAATAATTGTGTTGACTAAATCAAAAAGAAATTTTTAGATAATGAACGAAATTTTGAAATAAATGCGAAAGGAATTTTTGAAAAAAATTGAAATATGAATCTACTGTATAATTGAAAAAAACAATCCTATTAGTATTGTGAGAAAGTTAAACAAAATAGTTGACTTGATATCAATTAAAAATAAAAAATCAAAAAAAATTATGTCTAGTTATTATTCGACATTCATGTTTGTGTCCCACCCAACCAAATGGTGTATGGACTACATCGCCTGGAGTTCCAGAAGAAACACCACAGGCCCTATAACACAAACAAACAAAAATCAACACAACATCTCAATGAAAAGCCAAATCCGAAAAACCATAAGAACCAAGTATTTCAATAGAACAATAAATTAAGGTGAGGGATAAAAAAAAACGATAAGAGGGCGCCCTCCAAAAATACTCAGTCTTTGGAAAGATATAACAGAAAGAAAAAAGAAAATTTCTTTTGGTGTAAATTACTGCACCTTAGCCCACCGTTGTCTGAGTGAATCTGTAACATATTGTGTACGCATAATCCCAATAGATGGCAACTGAATGTTTCCTTTAGACCGCCAAATGAGACTTAACCTCATGTACTTGTGACAGATGCATGTGGTATGTTTTATGTGATTTGTTTGCTTCGAAAACTTAGAAATTTGAGCTACTGCTGAGGAAATAAAAATACTATCAGGTAATGTATTATGTCTTGTTATATATTATCAATAATTCAGTTCAATATTTATTTGTAACATGTAAATACAGCTATTTTGGTTTGTGTTGCAGTTATGCATCATTTTCCATGTAAGGTATAAAACTTAACATTAGACAATAGAAGTGCATTGGTGCACGTATGCAACAAATACCACCAAATACCACTTACAACAGACATTATGGTGCACATGTGCAACACATACAGGGTATCTCTTCTAGTGAAATATTTTAATTTATTCTATCGTCATATTATATTTATGTCAAAAATTTTGTTCTAGAGACCTTATAAAGATGAGTAGTAAATGGAATGACACTCGATCTCTTGCTCAACGTGAGTTGGAAGAGGCAATTGCAAATTTATCAGAAAGTGAGGATGATCCTGAATCGTCAGATGAAGAAAATGATTCGTCTGTAAACTTCCAAAATGCAATGGATATACACATGTTATGTGTGAGAAATGCAATACCTCACTTTGTTTTAATGCTGCAAAAAATTGTTTTGAATGTTTCCATGAATAAATAAATAATAAATTTTGTTTTCTTTCGTTGTGATTTCCATATTTTCCCTCAGAGATCGAATGTTGCACATATGCACCATTCTGTGTTTAAGAGCCTCATCAAAAACAAATTTTACAAAAATGTAGATGATGCATATGTGTATCCTCATAATAATTACAATTATCAATAAAATAAACAACAATAGAATCTTTTACTTATTTTTCCCGAATTGTACGCATAATTTCACATAATATAACTTTTTCTCTCAAAAATAAAAAAAAAATTCGCAGTGAAGGGTTAAAAGGACACAAAAATAATTTTAAAAAAAATTAAAGTAATGAATATAACAGAATCTTTAAAAGATTATTAATTAAAAAAGAAACCAAAGTAAATAAGTAGCTACACACAAATATGTATTTAGGGTTGCACATCAATAATAGACTTCAGAAAATTAATAGGCAACCAGATATACATGCTCTCTTTAAGACTTCCTGCCTCGACAAAAAGGTAAGATAATATACGAAAAGAAATATAAATCGAAAAAGAAAAATATAAGATATAATTAACGAGAAAAGGTAATAGGAAAAGATAAAAGATAATTAATGAGAAAGGTAATTGTATATCTATGTTGTTGCCAATAAATATAAAGTTAAAAATTTGTACACCAGAAAAAACGGAAGTGACTTATTTTAAACGTTTAAAGAGTCTTCTTAACGTGGCTACGTGGGTATCAAAATCAGATGCAGCAACAATAATATCATCGACATAGTAAAAATACATAGTTCTCCAACGAGGGTCCTATAATCATATCTATCAGCTTACACATAGCCTGGGCTGAATTATGGAGGCCGAAAGGAAGAACATTGAAACAAAGCAAACTTCTATCTTGCACTGAAAAAGCGGTCTTCATTTTAGATTATTCGTCAAGAGGTATTTGAAAGAAAGCAAATTTCAAATCTATCGAACTCAAAAATGAAGCACTCTTCGTCTTGATAATTATTGTGTCTATTGAAGGCATTGGTTGACTATCCGGCATCCTAACGAATTTAATTTCCTACCATCAAAACAAAAACGGCGAGTCCCATCTTCCTTATCCACCAACCAGAGTGGAGATAACCACGGTGAACATGTAGTCACTAGTTTTATTACTTCCAATTCCAATATTTTATCGATTTCTTTATTCAAAATCGTTTATATAGCAGGTGATAAAGAGAACTGTCTTTGCCTAATTTGGCCATCCTGTGTTAGAATAGTGTGGGTGTATAGATGTGTCCCGCCAATTTTATTTACTGGACCGGTAGTTCTGATGAGGTCAGTGACATCATCTAACTCTTCTCCTTCAGATCAATAACATTTCATATTGTGTGTACAGTTGCGGTAGATAGCAAACACATATCATAAGCGAAACGGGAAAAATCGACCTTAATATTGAATAACTTCAAGAAATCTACACCCAAGATCATTTTCTGTGAAATTGATGGTACTATGAGAACTCATGATAGGAAGGGACACAAAGTACTCTGTACTTTGCCGTCTGCAGTTGTTAGACTAACAGAGACATCTTGATCGATAGACAAATTCAAAATTTTTGAAATATAAAGAAAAGATGAGCCAATAATAGAAATGGTACTGCCACTACCTAAAAGTGCAGAAACAACTTCATCAAATATAGTAACATTGAGGTGAGGTCTATTATCATTAACACACTTATTTAACAGATGTTGTACAGACAATTCGTTGTTTTCAATTTCGTTTGTTGGGGGTGATTGTTCAATCATTGGCGTATTTATGGGATTCCTAACTTGGATAAGCCATTCATCTTGATGGAACCAGTCGTCTTTGAAAGTTACTTTTTGACTGGCTTTGAACCGTGGTTTACGTTGGCAGAATGTTTTGAAGTACTTGGCTGGTTGAAACCTTCGGCCGTAGATTTTCCAGCCTGTGCGTTTTTTGAAAATTTTTTGCAAAAAGCTTTTTGCAACTCCTTCAAGACCACATCGATAACAAAAGAACTTTCGCCTGTGTGCAGGTGTTCGACAATTCCAACAATTCAGATATATTCAGATTTTTTGAAGCTCTAGAAGCCATATTTAACGACAAAGTATCCACTATTATTTTTCATACAGAAACTAGAGAAGATACATCCTGAATGTCCTGTAAAACTAAAGCCCTAACAGATTCAGGTGCTAAGTTAGCCCTAACGTTTTTAACAATATCATTCTCCAAAGTACTTACATTTAACCTGTTAAACTTGGCTTCTGAAGAATGAATAAAAATCATAACTGACTCTTCTGATTTCTGTTACGTAGACCTTATCTCGTCTAAAAGTATATGATCGTAGTTGAATGATAGAAAAGTATGTCTTAATCCTGCTACCAACTTTGACCGATCCTTAAAAGTGCCTCTAACAGCATGGTTGTGCCACCAGGTCTGAGCATCTAAATCAAATAAATTAGCAGCTGAAGCAAAAAGGTTGTTGTCACTACAACAACGCAATACTTTGAGAGTACCAGTTCGAGAAAAGGCTGCTTACCAGAAAATTTCTTCATACCCCATTTGAAAACTGGAATGCCCTTTGACATATTTGAAGAAACATTTGGAGATGCTATAGCTGAGACATTTTCATAAACTGAAGGTCTAACAGGAGTTAAACAGGCTGCAAGGTCGTCAGAAAATTGTTTATCTGATGAATCAGAATCTAACTCTAATAATTTCAATAACAAATACTGGTTCTTTAAGGTTTCAGCATCATCACTTGCCTGCAATCGATTAATTCTGCCAGAGCAGTGAGTCAGACGAGTTGAAAGTCGGTTATATTCATCCCTAGAGTATGTACCGCTAACAGAATAAATCAAATCTGCAATATCTTCGAATGAAAGTTTCAACTCGGTAATATTCTCATCAAAGGTATACATCATATCAACTGAAGAAAGAAAGCTACGATTTTCGCGTTCTTGAGAAAATGCACCTCTCAATGTTTTGCGGTTTCTGTCTACTGTATCTACAACCTTCCTTCCTAACCTGAGTGAAACTTCATAAGCTAATTCATGTGCTTTCGGAAAATTAGGATTCATGACTATGCTATTGATGACTGACTAAATCTGTGATATGTAACTAAATTGAAATGAAATTAACCAAAACATATAAATGAAATAAATATTTAAATCTTTTGCTTGCATATATACCGTATACCGTTGATTTATTATATCCTTTTCATTTCGTTATTGTGCATTTACTTCTATTCGTTATTATAGCACGTGGAAAATTAAACGAGTATTTACTCGAGCCGTGCTCACTTTTTCAATTATTTTGGATCTCCAGCAATTATTCCAGTTAGTAATCCATATATTATCGATTTTGATTTATGGATTCAAGTATCATCTGTTTTGGTGGCTGAATCGAATTAACCTTTTATAGCGATAACCTAAAAGAAGGGCATTGACATACTCTGTTTGACAAGGGCTGCGTTCAGGTATTTCAGATGCAGGGACCGATAGATTTTGTTTTAGTAATAATATATGATAATCAAATTTCCTTCGTGTCTCGCTGAGTTGTCACAGTACCCTCTAGGAAACGCGTTCAATTGGGAAAATATTCTTCTTTGTGTCTCGCTGAGGTACCACAGGACCTTCTAAGAAACGTGATTGATTTATAATAAGAATCTGAAATTGTATTGCATATCGTTCATAGCTATATTCCGTCTTTTCCTTCGTGAATTTGCTGGTGATCACAAGTATATACTATTGAATTTAAACTCAACGTATTGGATTGACGTTGTGACTTATAATTTCGTATATTAATTTGCATTGATTCCATATCTAATTTGATATTTTCGTAAATCGTGTGTATTTTGGGTTCACTGAATTCTGGCGATTCAGCCTAAGGCACCGGTGGAAATTAAGTTTCAATTACTCTTGTACTTGTAACTGAAATCCGTTTTTATCTAAGAGATACGTTGAAGGGGCTACCGCTCAGCCGTAAAGTATAGTATTTAATTGTGGTATTCAAATACCTGTTTCCCTGACTAAAGTTCGTGTGTACTTTGGAAGTGGTGTGGTGTAACACTGTTAAGGATCACTGTAACAATCTGGGGGTTGTATTATTTATTGAATCTATACTGGTCCGTGAAATATTCATATTTTGGTTGGGGGTTGAACCTTGATAGAACGAAGTTGTACATTCACACCGAATTGCCTGACAGATAAATAGAATAAATCTTCCGCTATTCTTCTAAGGCCGTCTGCTTAAACGCATTACCTGTTTCTCTGTATATATTAGCTCTCTCACGAC
>JARQZK010003893.1:0-22500 GCA_030704885.1 Cynegetis impunctata
TTTTGATTAATGTTGTTTCTTCGAAAAATTAAAGAATTATATCTGCGTATATTGAACTCAAATGTTTGATATCTGTTCTATTCATTTACGACTTATTTAAATTTTTTTGAATATGTAACATTTCCTAAAATTTCTCTGCGTTTTTGATCTTTTCTATTTCTAAAATTTTCGTGCTATTAAAGTTGAAAAGTATGATTCTTATTGTTTTTATGTTTTATTAGTGGCTGTGGTTTGTGTTTTGGTATATTTGTGTGCTTTTAGTCTTTCTTCTAATTTTGAAAGTTTGTCCTGTATATGATTTTATTAAATTATTACAGGGTATACTATAAACAACATGAAGAATTTTTGCAGAAGAGGTGTTTTACTTTTTAATTTAGAATATATTTGTTTTTATTTGATTTTGTGCAGTGTGGGCTACTTTAACATCAAAAGATTAGAAAATAGTTCACAGGCAAACAACAATTCGAATGGAATATATATATATTATATATATATATATATATATATATATATATATATATATATATATATATATATATATATATATATATAATATAAATCGATATCCTGTCAGCCTATTTATGAATGTTTTGAACCTAATATCAAAAGAAATATTCAGGTGAAAAGTTTAAACTGGAACACCCTGTAGAAAAAGGTACAAACAAACCGATATGAGAAACGTAATTGAGGATAAGTTACAGAAGCTTAAAGATAAAAACAGTTAAACTTCTATCAAAAAACATTTTTCCAATGGATTAAATAACAACAAAGATGTGTATAAAAAATTAGTTAGAATGGATAAATACAGTAATGTATAGAAATAAATTAGTTAGAAGCTATTTTTTGAATTTCTTTGATTCAGACAATGCAGGTAATTTCCTTTTAATTCAGAAATAGTTATATTTATTTTTCATTATTAATCTAATATACTGGCAAATTGCTATAATTTTGGAAATTTGTCTTCAATTTCATAAATGAATCGGCAATAATGATCATGTTACAATCTGTTTACTTTCAATTGACACGAACACGATTGCAACTAGAATAAAATTTTACGAGTGTTCATATTCCCCAAATGAAAAAGTACCGCGAAGCTCTATAAAAAAGGTAATGGCGGTGACCAGGCTAGAGGGCTTGTCGCCAAAAGCAATCAGTAAAGCACGTGACCAAGTGGGACCGTGTTTGTCCATAAACATTATAACTGGAGGATCATCTCGAGCCTAATGAAGTGTGTGCTGTTTGCACACCGTAGACGAAGTTGGCCGAGATTAGATAGATATCCCAAGCGAAGCCGGCCTCCGAAGATGGCATCGTCCGAAATTGAATTTTTCCGGTTCTTTGTCGGGAAATTCCGATATCAAGTTTACAGTTTGATACAATGTCGCTTCATCCGTAATAGTCCGGGGAAGTAAGATCAAAAAATCCATCAACGAGAAAAATAAAAAAAGTAGGGGTCATAATTTTTTTTGAGTAAGTACACTGACCCCTCATCGCTTTCCTAAATTTGTGACCAAATCCCGTGAAAGCTCGAAACACAGCTTGCAAGCACATTTTAAAGCACTAAAATTCGATGATTGTTTGCTTATAACTTTTTCTGATGTACTCGCACAAAAAAATCGTAGACATCAAATTCACAGTAAATTTTATGCCCTACACGATGACGTAAGTCGACTTTTGAAATGAAAATTTTTTTGACTCAAAATTTTCCAAAAAATGAAAATTGTTTCGAAAGGTCTTGTTTTAACCGGCAACCATACTGAAAATAACCATATCGAGATCAAATCAAAGGGAAACATAGATGGTGCGCTATAAAAAATTTACGTATTTTCAGATTTGGAAAATTCAAAATGGCGGCCGCAAAAATCGAATATATATATATTTTTTTCAATCACGCTTCCTCTTGAAAACATTAACGATATCGAAACGCAGTTGGTTGCAATCGATAGGGAAAAAGTTGTAGTTTTAGGCATAAAATAAAAAAAAATTTTATAAATTTTTTTACATAACTTTTTTTAAAAATTTATAAAAAAAAAATTTTGTTTGTTGAGTTTTTCCTCATTTTTGCATTGAAAAATAAAGTCAGTCATCATACTCATACTCGAAATGTATTTGCCGTTAAAAAACGCGTATTAAAAAAAATTGTTTAAATACAATAATCAGAAGCCGAGATATAGAAGCTCAAAGTTCGCTTCGTACTGTGACCATACTATTAAAAATTTTCAAATTCTTATTGTTGCATTATATTGTTTCACCTGTGTGGTGATTAAATACAGATTTAAAAGAACGTTATGTCACTGGCTGCATCAAAAATAAATCAGTAGTCGAGGGCGGCAAGATTACTAATTTATTTTCTATGCAGTCAGTGACACAACTTTATTTAAAATCTGTATTTAATCAGTACGCAGGTGCAACAATCAGGATTTTCATTAGTATGGTCACAGTACGAAGCGAACTTTGAGCTTCTATATCTCGGCTTCTGATTATTGTATTTAAACAATTTTTTTTTGAAATACGCGTTTTTTAACGGCAAATACATTTCGAGTATGAGTATAATGATTGACTTTATTTTTCAATGCAAAAATGAGGAAAAACTCAACAAACAAATTTTTTTTTTAATAAATTTTTAAAAAAAGTTATGTAAAAAAATGTATAAATTTTTTTTTTATTTTATGCCTAAAACTACAACTTTTCCCCTATCGATTGCAACCAACCGCGTTTCGATATCGTTAATGTTTTCAAGAGGAAGCGTGATTGAAAAAAATATATATATATATTCGATTTTTGCGGCCGCCATTTTGAATTTTCCAAATCTGAAAATACGTAAATTTTTTATAGCACACCATCTATGTTTTCCTATGTTTTGATCTCGATATGGTTATTTTCAGTATGGTTGCCGGTTAAAACACGACCTTTCGATACAATTTTCATTTTTTGGAAAATTTTGAGTCGAAGAAATTTTCATTTCAAAATTCGACTTACGTCATCGTGTAGGGCATAAAATTTACTGTGAATTTGATCTCTACGATTTTTTTGTGCGAGTACATGAGAAAAAGTTATAAGCAAAAAATCATCGAATTTTAGTGCTTTAAAATGTGCTTGCATGCCGTGTTTCGAGCTTTCACGGGATTTGGTCACAAATTTAGAAAAGCGATGAGGGGTCAGTGTACTTACTTAAAAAAAATAATAACCCCTACTTTTTAATTTTTCCTCTCTATATACTTACTTCCCCGGACTATAAGTTCGACTCATTGTTGGGGGCAAATGAAATTGAGACGTTGAAAAAATCATAACTGTAATTCTAGTTTTCGAAGCCCATAATGATTTGATTAGGACAATTTTTAAAATGTTCATCAAAAAACAACGTTAGCAGGTAACAATTTTGGTACCATAGGGTTGAAACTTTGTGGGTAGGTAATTTCGTACGATATCTTGGATGGTATTTATTTCTATATGAATTGGTTGGAGGGTTGACCCCCCCGGGGAGGAAATAAATATTCTTTACACATTAGAGAGCGCATTTTTTTTGTGAATGGAAAAAAAAATGATAATTTGATGAATATATTTTTAAAACTGTGTAATGTGTAAATTCTCCGCTTAACCGCCGCCACTGAATTCTACATCAAAATACCGTGATTCACGCTATCAAATGATACCTCACTTTTGTTTCAACGATGAATAATAGACTCGCCCAGTTAGGAATGACTTGCGTACGACGAGAATATCGAGATAGCGTCGAATTTGCACGTGAAACATCGTTCTCTTTTGGCAAGTATCCGTTGAAGATACAACATCGTTAAGAGTCAAATAATATTCAATATATATTAAACGAATATTCAGTTTATTAAAATTATTAAGTATCGGTGGCCTCTGATAGACGGTAAGTTATGAGAAGAAATTTAATTATTTCGTATAAATGCATTATCTTGAAAATCTGAATTGATTCCTTGTTTCATTTTCCGCCATTTAATTTTTTTATTTATCTATATTAAATTATTTATCTTTCAATATTGAAATAATCATCTTACATTTCTTAATTTAAAATATTTTTAATTTATTTGCTTATTTCACTCTCTCAATTTCACACAAGATTTTTGTAGGCTAACGATGGCAAATTCCACGTGGTCATATCTTATGTTCAGTTTAATGTTGGAACATATACTGTCTTTCTTGGCATCTTTGCTTGAGACAAATCTAAATGTTAATATGAATTGGCCATCGATACCCTACAGATATTCTTGGGAGATTTTAAGTTTGAGATTGTATGTTGATTTGTCCCGAATTATTTTAGTCACCTTGGCTGGAGCTAGGAAGCATTTTGATTGGAACTAAAAACCACTTTGGCTGGAACATTTAACAGAAGCCACGATATAACCGCAGCTAGAACTACCAAGCAACTAGGGACGAAGATTTCCAAGTGTGGGGAAAAGATTGGGCAATCACAAGAATACAATCCACTTATAATATAATCAATAAAACGTTGATAGAAAATTAAATAGAAAAACAGATAAGTCTCTTTGTATATATAATAAGAAAGTAGTAAATACCTTCATTTTATATCTCGTTATTAATTCTGAAAACTAACTAGAACCTATATATGTATAATCAATCTCTCAGCTAGCTCGGGCATATAATAAAAAGGGAGAGTGGTTACAACTGGATACCTGCATGCTCTCCTAATGTAGCTCGCTACGATGGCGTTTTTTAAAGTGATTTGGAGTTCCAGCGGTAAAGTTTATCGTTTGTATACCGATGATGGTAGGTTCGAGACACACCTTGCTCTTGAGGGCTATTTATCCTCCATGAAATTTAGTGATTCAAATATTTGTATATATGTTTGATATAGATTCTAGTTCATTGGCCGTTGAAAACTGGCTTATAACTGTAGATCTCTCAAGATAAAATAAATACATCGTAATTTCCATCAACAGAAACAGGAATTCCATAAAAATCAATCATTAACAAATATAGAGATGGTTGCTCTTATAAGGGCATCAAAGTCTCCAATATGCAATGTTGGCTTGTTGGAAAATAAAATTATTTTTTGCTGGAATTTCGAACGAGAAAGAATTATAGAAACGATCAACTTTAAAATTTATTTTTCTCGAACGATCCCTCTGAAATGCCGGTATTTCGAAGTAATCCACAAGTGTCTACCATTTATGCAGTTTGCTAGTTGGCAAAACAGCACTCACTCAGATTAAAATTCGAGCTCAAGAGTGCGACCGAGAGATTCTTATGAATGGGTGAAAAATTGGTGCCCCCAAGAGAGACCGAGTTAAGGCGCAATTTTCGCCAATCTGGAGCAACGTAATTTGCTGCGAAGGCATAATTGAGGCTTTCGGATCTTTTTGATTAATATCGCGCATCCGGCGTAAACATGGCGCCAAAGGTGGCGGCGGTTACTTCTTAACGCCCGGCGGCAAGACAGTAGCGAAGGATTAAAATAACAGAAATGAAGGTGGCTTAGCAGGCCGTCGCGACGTATTAGCGTCACGGAGTTTATTCCCTGAAATGTGCGGAAAATAATTAACACAGGACCGCATCGACATGTTTCTGACGCGATTGAAGTTCAGACATACCGAGTGTTATTTTGAGATAGCTGATATTCATCGACTTTCGGTTTTCTTATATTGTATGGTTCAATTAACTTTTTCTGTGTACTGAAAACGAAATCGTTATAGGGGTTGAAAAGATATGTGAATTTAATATGTTAATATAAACTACTTAAGTCCAGAAAATAAAATAAAGGACGAAATGTCATAAATAAACTAAGCTATACAATATTTGCAACTATTTCAAATTAAAAAAATGCATTTGAAGACAATGAAAAAACTGTCTCTGACACTCTGACCCACAATGAATGAAATTTTGATCATAATGAATATATATACATATATATATATATATATATATATATATATATATATATATATATATATATATATATATATATATATATATATATATATGGTGAATCTCAAAAAACTCGATTTTATTAAAAAGTTGACGTTTCGCCACGACATTCGTGGCTTTATCAAAACTTTTGAAAAAATTGAAATTTCTTTGGCATTTATTGATTTGAAAAAATTTGAATAGAAACAGACTACTCTGTTTCACTAAAATTTTTCGGCTGTGGCCGTTCTCTGTTATTTATTACGTGCTATTCAGTCCAATATTAAAATTCAAATCTGTTATTATTAGATGGTAAGGGAAACCACAGAAACCTTTACCCACGTAATGTTCGAAATAGGTTCAAATTATTTTGATTTTGAAAAGTCAAATAAAATGGGGTACCTACTATTTATCTTTTTTTCAAAAATTTTTTGTTACGGCTGTGGCCGTCTTCAGTTATTAATTACGTGCTATTTAGTCCAATATAAACAGACAAGTCTGTTGATATTAGATGGGAAGGGAACCACAGAAACCTTCACCCACGTAATGTACAAAATAGGTTTAAAATATTTGATTGTTGTCTTTGAAAAGACATTACTTGTCATTTTGGAGATCACATGTTCTAAACTATACTTTCTTTTTAGAAAAATTGAAAATTCTAGATTTTTAGATTTTGTCTAAGAAAATGAGTTGTTATGGTTAGAGTTTGTTTGTTGAATTATTTTGTTTTGATTTATGTTGTTTCTCAGAAAAATTAAAGAATTAAATCTGCGTATATTGAACTCAAATGTTTTATATCTGTTCTATCATTAACGACTTTATTTAAATTTTTTTGAATATGTAACATTTTTAAATTTCCCTGCGTTTATGATCTTTTTCTATTTCTAAAATTTTTGTGCTATCAAAGTTGAAACTATGATTCTCATTGTTTTTATGTTTTATTAGTGCTGTGGTTTGTGTTTTGGTATATTTGTGTGCTTTTAATCTTTCTTCTAAATTTTGAAAAGTTTGTCCTATATATGATTTATTACAATTATTACAGGGTATACTATAAACAACATGAGATTTTTGCAGAAGAGGTGTTTTACTTTTTAATTTAGAATATATTTGTTTTATTTGATTTTGTGCAGTGTGGGCTACTTTAATATCGTGTGGATTTAAAATATGTGATATTTTATTACTTAATTGAGGAATATATGGAAGAGGAATATATTTTTTGTTAATATTTTCTTTTTTTGACGTTTCTAATGTGTTGTAGAGTTTATGAATTCTATTTTTAGTGATTTTCTGTATAAGTTTTATTGGGTAATCGTTTTTTATGAGTAATTCATGGACTTCTTGTAATGTTTCATGTCTGTGTGTAGGTGAAGTAAGTTTAAGTGCTTTGTCTGTATATCCGATAATTAAACTCTTTTTTTGTGACAAATGATGTGTACTGTTGTAGTTCAATGTTCTTTGTGAAAAAATTTCTTTTCTATGCCATTTTGTGATAATTTCATTGTTTTTGTGTATGAGAGTAATATCAAGAAAATTTAATGTATTGTTTGTTTCTCTTTCTAGAGTAAATTGTAATTTTCTATTAAAGTCGTTGAATTTTTTGAGAATATCATCAATAAAATCTTCTGATGTTATTATAAGACAATCATCAACATACCTTTTGAAAGTTATAATTCGAATTATTTGATACATTAATTTCTTCTAAATATTGTGAAACTAATTGAGCTATAATGAGCTATATAGAAGTTATTTTCATATTGAAAATAGTTTGTACCAAGTTCAAATTGAATTGCTTCTATAAAATCGGTTTTAGGAATATTTGTATAATTTTTGATAATATATATATATATATATATATATATATATATATATTATTTATATATATATATATATGAATATATAATATATATATATATATATATATAAACATACATATATATATATATATATATATATATATATATATATATATATATATATATATATATATATATATATATATTATTTATTTGAATTGTTGTTGCCTGTGAACTATTTTTAACTTTTTGATAATTATTAGCAATAACAGGCTTGGTGAATCTCAAAAAACCCGATTTTATCAAAAAATCGACGTCTCGCCACGACATTCGTAGCTTTTTCAAAACTTGTGATTCAGCACACCTGTTCTTGCTAATAATTAACAAAAACTTATCTCATTCTATATATATTAATATATATATATATATATATATATATATATATATATATATATATATATATATATATATATATATATATATATATATCTACATATAATTTTGATCATATAACTCATGTATGAATAAGCTAATAGAATCCGTGAATTTTGCATAACTACCACGTATTGATAAGTGAATATACCCTTGACGACGTGATATAATCGTGTTGGTGTTCTGCCTCGTGTCAAAATGTGAACGTTTTCATATTGACGGTGTTTTGACGTTAGTCAAAAAAAATTTATATTTTTTATTCGTTATATAATCGTAACGATTACCACTCGAGTAATCCAAAATAATCGATTATACTGACCTCGTCACTCGACGTATTTTCTTAAAACACCACTCGAGCTGCGCTCTCGTGGATGTTTCGCAAAAGATGTCTCGTGACTCGGAAATATAATCGATTATTTTCGATGCTCTTGTGATATTATAAGTGAATATTCTCGCTTTGTGTAGACTAAATAAACGCATAAAATTGTGTACTAATTTCATTTTACGACAACGTTTCGAAATATTTAGAATTTTATTCTGGATTCTAAAGAAGATTACAATTTTGGATACCATTAATCTCAACAAGAAACCTTGAATACTCCTTCCAATAGTAAAGGTTACGAAAAAAAAAAATTAATACTGACTCCACATTACTGACATGAAGAACACTTTGGCAAAATAATGCAAATTTACTCCCAACAAATTTTGAGACCTTAGAAATTCACCATACTTCATGCAAGGGAGAGCTTCTGAAAATGTGTCATATCCAACAAAATTAAAAATCCATTAATTAGAAAACCAACATACAACGAATCAGCATGGTCAAGTTCTAGTTTTTTGAAACTAGGTAGTCTTAGTTTTTGAAACTAGGTAGTCTTAATTTTTGAAACTAGGTAGTCTCAGTTTTTGAAACTAGATAGGAACAATGGAGTCAAAAAATAACATGAAGCTGGTTGAAATAGTACATCTCATCAGTGCTTATGTGTATGGCGAACCTTTCAGGATTAGCGGCCCAATATTCAATAATAATTTTCAGCGACTCCCCCCCATTAAATAAAAATATATACAATAATAATGTGTTTTTAGTTTTTCGGCTCTGAAGCTACACTGCGGCCTTAATTTTATACCTTACAAATTACATATTACGAATGGGTTTAGAATCCATTTCATAATAATGCTGAAGGGCACTACGAGGATATATTGAAAAATTCTTAGCCTACTATAGAACCAAAACAAATTTCAATGTCAAAATATTTTATTACTCAACATATTCTCCTCTTAATTGTATACATTTATTACAGCGAACCTGTAACGTCTCTAGACTTTTCAAAAAAAATGTTTCTTCTTGCTCTGCAAAACCAGACCTCCACAGCTTTTATTACCTTCTCGTTGGAAGAAAATTTACGACCTTTTAAACTTTTTTCAGTTGAGGAAAGAGATGATAGTCGGATGGAGCCAAATCTGATGAATAAGAGGGGTGTTCTAGTAATTCAAACCCTAAATCACGAATTTTTTGCATGGCAACATGAGATTTGTATGCAGGGGCGTTGTCCTGCAAAAACAAAACCCCTTTGGATAGCTTTCAGCGTCTTTTTTCTCTAATTTTTTCCCGTAGAGTGGTCAGCAATGTCGAATAGTAATCTCCAGTTATTGTTCTACCCTTATCCAAAAAATCAATCATGATTACTTCATGGCAATCCCAAAAAACTGAAACAAGAACTTTTCCAGCAGATTTTTGGACACGAAACTTCTTAGGTCTTGTCGCCATTCCATCGATTGTTGCTTTGTTTCTGGATCGTAGAAATGTACCCAAGTCTCATCCATAGTAACAATTCGGTTTAAGAAGTCTACATCGTTTTCAAATCGAGCACAGATCGAACGCGATGCTACTACCCTTGCACGCTTTTGGTCAACATTCAAACATTTGGGGATCCATTTTGCAGCAATTTTTCTCATGTCCAAATTGACGTGAACTATAAGTATGATGAATGCGTTCATATGAAATATTCAGTGCTTCAGATATCCGTTTATTTAAAATCATGTCATGAACTGCATCGATATTTTCGGGGACTGACACAGAAACTGGCCTTACCGATCGGTCATCATCTTCAATGGAAAATTTACCTCTTTTGAAGCTTACAGTCCAATTTTTCACGGTCGCATACGAAGGACATTGATCACCAAGCACCCTTTAACCCTTTTAAATACAGGTACTTGATGATGGCTTGATACTCCAATTTTTCGATTTTCATGATTTCGGTGAACATATTTTTTCTTTTAATTTATTTCGTAACTCTGGTTTACTTTTTTGACGTCAAACTTTACACTGACACTTCTAATAAGTTATTGTTCGTTGCTATGGTAACGCAATATTTTGTTTATGCAGGGAACTGGTCTAGGCTAACTAGATATCAATACATCCTCGTATGTTGCCGAAGAAGAAACTTTGAGAGACTTCACGATTAGTGGCGAAAACAAAATACAATTTAGTAATAAATCACTCATTGAATTTTGGGCAGGAGTAGATGATGAGTTTCCTGTACTACAAACAAGGACTTTTCGCATTTAATTACCATTTTTAATATCTCACCTTGATGAAACTGGAATTTTACGGTTGTTTCTCTGAAGACAAAATAAAGATCTCAGCTAAATAGAGAAAAAAACTGAGAGTGTCTAATTCTAATACGAAGCCTTCCTTTGAAAAACTTGGCACTGTTCAAAGAAGCCACTATAAATTATAATATTCATTTTTAATTCAGTATATTTTGATTGTGAAGATTTTGATTTAGTAAGTTGTTTTAATTTAATAAGTTAATTATTCAATATAATGACGAAATGTATTTTGTCTTGTATGTGTATGTGCGCTTTCCTTTCAGTTAGTTAATCAATTTTTTCAAATATTTTTTTTTCTTGGATATGAACGCGCCCTCCCTTCCAGGTCGAGAATCGCTGGTGTGTGATGTTGGTGGTCTTTGTCTCTGTACGTATGATATTATAGTGAGGAAGATAGCTTGAAGTTCCGTAAAGCGATTCACCTAGTATCGTTGTTCTGAATATCTAAACAAGATATTCCCTTCCACTGTGGAGATTATATATCTACAGCTTGAACAATATTGAATATTTCATCAGAAGTTCAATCTACCCCAATAATACATGATCAAATTTCTATCGAATTTAATTATAATACCTATACTGTAACATAACAAGTAATTAATAGATTCTTATTTCAATAACTAAAACTTTTATAGTAAAAATAATGCTACTGAGGAAGTCATTTGAAATTATCATAAGTCGAAAAAAAGTAGTTTTGATTTTTTGGGATGTCGTTAGGATGAATACCAAACGTGTAAAACCAAGTTTACAGCTTCCAAAGACCTATGTGATGCTCGAGTAACATCGAAATTAAAGGACTTTTTTCAGTTTTGGCTTTTAACTTCTAATATATGCATCTTAGGAAAAATGTCATCGTATCCAATAGGCCCCGAGATACAATCTTTCAAATATTGGGATTTTTTTCACAAAAATTCGTAATTGTAGTTTTATCCGCCCTCTGAGCAGAAAAATCATCTACAATAGTCACGATACGACAGAAGTCATGGCGAAGTTATAGAGAAGTTCACAAACATTACTTTAAGCACAAGCGGAACCCTGTAGTACCGATAGTACTCTTGTTATCAAGAAAAAAAACGAAAAATCAAGGAAAAGTCATGGAGATAAAGAAATAGAGAAGTTATTAAGCATTACTTTAAGCACAAGCAGAACCCTGTAGAACCGATAGTCCTCTTGTTATAAAATAAAACAAAAATTAAGGGAAGTAAGATAGACATAGAGAAATTATTAAGCATTGATTCAAGCGAAACCCTGTAGTACCAATAGTCCAATTGTTATCAAGAAAAAACGAAAAATTAAGGAAATGTATTTTCCAAGAAATAGACCTCGCAATATAATATTATATTATTAGTGCACAGTTACCTATAGAATGTTATAAAAATGATATTGGATTTATAACTTCAGTTCTGATTATTTTTCACCTATTATTATGGATGGAGAGTTGTTTAATAATAAATCACATAAATCAGTGAATGCCATCATTTTTGAATTGTTTTTAACAAAAGCCTCTACATGTTTCAAACCACATGGTTCGCCTTCATTTCAATATATCTTTTAAGAATAATATCTTCAATATTTTAGATGATACTGTTTTTAATGTATGCTTGTTTTATGAAGTTTATATCGATAAGTAGTTTTGTCATTGTTTTTCAACCTCGTTTTTTAAGAACTTTCTTAGATTGCTTCGTAATAATTCTTTAACCGTCTTGTTGAAGTTTGTGATTTTTTGATAAACAACTCTCAACTCTTTATGCACCAAATTAAAAACAATGAAAACTATGTTGATCACAATTACTTCATTAGGTATAGAAAAGTAGCATCTGTAGCAATGCCATTCTTGCAAGGAAGTAATTCACAGATGAACCTTTGCTTGTGCTCCAAAATTATTCAATATTCTTTCAGCTTCGCTGTGACAGCAGAACTCAAGCTTGGGCAGATACAAAGGACCGCGTGTCTAAGTGTGACCGCAGCTATGCGAACAACACCAACTAGGGCAATAGAGGTGATGCTATGCCTGCCACCTTTGGATATTTATCTACAAGAAGTGGCCTTGGCAACCATGGTACGCCTTGAGACTATTGGTATAAAGCCAGAAGTAGGATGTGGGGAGACTAGACGTCACCTGCGGCTTGAGGCTACCAACACGATACCTCTGCTACAGGCAAATGCAGACAGTATTCCCCGCGATTTGTTTTTCGATAAACCATACGCAATACACACAAACAGTGGAAATGAGACCTCCGATAAAGGAACAATCAATATTTTCACGGACGGATCAAAGCAAGAAAAAGGAGCAGGCTGTTGAATATATTCGAGACACCTGCGATTTCAACTTAAGTGGACCATGGACAAAATGTGCCAACATAGTTCCGACAGAGCTATAATGAGATTGCTTGTAGAAACATAACGAACAAAACCATTAAAATCTACACAGATAGTAGACAATCGTTACTGGCCCTGAAGAATCATAAAATAACTTCACAGTCACTATGGGAATGCCATCAAGTACTTGCGGGTGCAGCCCTTGCAAACCATATTATGGTGTGCTGGGTCAAAGGCCATTCGAGATGCAATGGCAACAATAAAGATGCATCAATGATCTACCTGGCGATGCCCAGAGGAAAACTACGCAATGTCGTGGAAATTTCAACGAGACACTGCCAACAGCGATATCCCTTATTTAATATGGGATTAAGCGACATACCTCTCTGCAATGATGTGAACAGGAAGACGAGACAGTATAACATGTTCTCTATGAATGCCCCGCTGTCTTGTCACTCCGAGAATACATTCTGGGTGAAAGGTGGCCAATCTTAGCCGTCTTGAGGGAAATCTCCCTAGGTGCAATCACCCTCTTTTTCAAACGACTGGGATGGTTGGAAGCCTAGGTTGGTGATGTTCCCGGGGAGGATTTACGAAGGGCCCAATGGGGCCTATGTGCTGTGGTCTCGACTTCACTCCCGAAAATACAGAATACAGAATATGGGGTAGTGTACGGTTTTTCCTTTCGCTTCTCGCTCTCTCTTTCTCCTCATGTGTATAGCACTGGATATAAGCTTGTTTTTTTTTCTCGATATTATTCATTATATATGAAAATTTACGATATAACCTATGAATTTTCTTCATTCGTTAAATGGGGAAAAATTGTGAAACACACGAGCCTAGTTCAGGTTTTACAGTTTTTTTTTTTAATTTTTTTTAAAAAGAGGTGGGACGTGTGCCCTCTCACACGCGCCCGACCTCCGTACAATTTTGGCTTCGTCAACTTGGACATTTAGCCATCAATTTACTAAATGAGGAAAACCACTTAAATCCGGACGCATACAAACACCCAGGAACACGGTGGGAATCGAACCCACCAACTCCGTCAACGAAGACGGCATAGCGTTACCTATACCTCTCCGCCACGGAGCCTCCGTTTTACAGTTCTTTCAGTATGCATTTATATTTGTAGATCATATGTAAGTCATTTTGTGAAAAAAATTATCATTGTATTATTTTTAACTTTATAAAGAAATAAAAAACTAACTTTTCACAGGTTGAAATAAAAATTCTATTGAGTAAACGCGTTTCGTCATAACATTGTATCGTACTAAATTATGGTATTACAAAACAATCTATTTATACGAAAAATTGAACATAACAGAGGGGTTCCTAGAGAAACTGAATAACAATAAGCAATTCATTCAAAGTTATTGGTATGTACATTGAACAGATTAAGTAGAGGAGAAGGGTTTACTTCAATCTGGTCGTTAACTAGGTTTTCGGAGTTTTAATATTTATTGATTTATAGGGATTCCCAACGGTTAGTTTTGTGGAGACTATTTTCAACTGTAATATATTATAATTGTGATTAAAGGTATGGTTTTCTTGAATAAAATGACACGCATAATTTGAGTCAGTTTTCTGATTGATATAGCTACGTTGGTGTTCGTGTTTTGTGATTTCTAATTGTACGTCCTATATAGAATTTTTCACAATCGTTACAGTTGAGTCTATAAACACCAGTAGGTACGTTCTTCTCTATGAATTTTTGATATGTTGTTTTTTATCAATTTTCCAATGCTATTGTTGGATTTATATGGAACTTTGATATGGAAATTTTGTTTATGAAGAAACAATTTCAGGTTTTCGGAAGGTTTGCCCAAGTATGTTAAACTGTTGAATACTGAACAACTCTCGGATATAAGTGGGTAAATTTCTGAAATTGCCATTTTGTATTTTTTTCTCTGAATGAGACTGTCAATCATATGTTCAATTTTTCGTATAATATATAGATTGTTTTGTAATACCTTAATTTAATACGAGATGAAGTCAATGTTATGACGAAACGCGTTTACTCATTAGATTTTATTTCAACCTGTGAAAAGTTAGTTTTTTATTTCTCTATAAAGTAACGAATATGAACTTTCACGAAGTAAATGCCAATTCAATTCAACATTGTATTATTATTATTATATATTATCACACGTGACGTGACTGCACTGAAGCTCAAATACTGCCCTTCGAATCTGCGAAATATTTAGAATTATTTTCAGCGCGATATTTTCATTTGGCAAATTTTCTGATAAACACAAAGCATTAATTCTACTCTCGTAGCAGAGGGTCGAATTCATACGCATAAAAATTTTTCAATCACGAAACATGGATCAACGGTCTCAATTTCCCAATGTGAAAATATTACAAAGCATCGAGAGCTTCCGTTCGGTGGGTGTGTTTGTTTTCTTGTTGTCTGCGAGTTTAACGTTTACATCAGTTTTTTTTCGTATTGATTTCGTTCTTCGGTTTATCACCAAGGGTATTAATTTTTCCATCGACTCACGACGAGGGGTTCGAACATTTACAAACGTAGAGTACAACAGAAAAACACAAACAACAGAATGGGAGAAAACGAATCACATAAAAAATGTAATGCCGAATTTTGAAGGTTCTTTATTTGTTCGAGATTCAAGAGGCGAAAGACTTAAAATTCGAGTATCATTCACAAATTTGACTGTACAGGCTGTCCCATTTTCGATGTCCTTACGGGATAACTCGCTTATTATTAAAGATAAAGATTTGCGGTTTTCGCGAAAGTTGGCTACTTTTTTGTGAAACTCACGATACCTCAAACAAAATTTTCATAGCTTGCTTCGTTTTTGAGATACAGAGCGAAGTTGAAAATATTGCATTTTGGCCCCCCTCCTGTATCACAGCTGTCTTTTAACTTATAGGAAAAGTAAAAACTGTCTTTCATACACTTTTTTACGTAGAATTCAGTGGCGTAGTTTGAAATGAGTTGTCTTTGTTTAGATATAACCCTATGTTATAATTTTTTAAATGGAACACTCTGTATATTTTTCCATATTCAAAACACAAATAGTTTGCGCTTTTCGAAAATATAATACTTATATAATATTCTAAGTATTAGACCTGTATGTAGATAATTTTCTTTTCTTTATGGCTAGTGAGGACAAATATCACTTTAATAGATCGTTCGGCGCAATGAACAAAAATATCACTTCCATTTATATAGCGTAAAACGAAAAGTTTTCTTTAAAAAAATATTGTTTAATATACTTTATAAAACAATTGGACAAAACAATAAATTTAAACTCTAATGAAACACTATTTATTGACTATATGCGCTCTGGACCTAATTAGTAGGTGGCTATGAAAAAAAAAGCAAGTGCAGAATGTTTATAGTTCCTGTCAAATTGTACAAATTTTTCTTACAATGGCGAATGATAATCCAGTTTATCAAAACTACGAAAAATTAGATATGGTTGGGATATATTACCAAGTTAGTTTGAATCCAAATCAAGCCATGGACCTCTATTTTATATAAATTTTGGGCTTTTAGTGGTACTGTCCGATGAAAGCCATATAAGTAGCGCTGGCATTTTTAATCGAAATAATCATCGTTATTGGTCGAATAAAAAAGAGCACGTTACGGTGGTTCGTCAAAAACAAGGCAGATTCGGCTTTAATGTATCTTGTTTCGTTTTTGGAGGAATATTATCCTACCGCATTTTCGACGGTAACTTGAATCACCGAAGATACTTCAAAATTTTGGATGATTTTCTTTCTGAAACTAACTTGACGAAATTCAGCGTTTGGCTCAATATAGAAAATGTTTATCCGCTAATGAAATATTCCAAAACCAGGGTAATGGGTTAATAATGGTTCCCATTAACTGGAATAAAAAATTAAATAAAACCACACGCAGCAGCGACAATCGAGATGCTCTGATGAATGCCACGAGAGAAGCTTCGAATACTTAGGTATAAGACTTTTGTTTTATCTGTGGTCGTTTGGCGCTATTCTCAGAAGATGTCGGCTGTATCTTCATCAGAATGGCCAATAATTGAAACAATATTTTCAAAACATTTTCAACAGAAAAGTAATAGAGCTATGTTTTGTAGCAGTGTTTCATATTTTTCTCTTTTTCTTATAATTGTTATTATATGCATCTCTGTTCAGTAACTTAATAATGAATAATATTTTTTAATGAAAACTTTTCATTCTATGACCACGGCTATATAAATGGAATTTGACGTTTTTGGTTTATTGCGCCGAACGATCTATTGAAGTGATATTTGTCTTGACTTTCCCGAAAAAAGTAAATTATATTAGCACAGTGCTAATACTTAGAATATTATATAAGTGTTATATATTTTTGAAAATCGCAAAGTATTTGTGCTTTGAATATGGAAAAATATACAGAGTGTTCCATTTAAAAAATTATAACATTGGGTTATATCTAAACAATGACAGCTCATTTCAAAAATATGACTACGCCACTGGATTCTACGTGAAAAAGTTTTTACTTTTCCTATAAGTTGAAAGACAGCTGTGATACAGGAGGGGGGGCTAAGTGCAATATTTTCAACTTCGCCCTGTATCTTAAAAACGAAGCAAGCTATAAAAATTTTGTTTGCGGTATCGTGAGATTCACGAAAAAGTAGCCGACGTTCGCGAAAACCGCAAATCTCTATCTTTAAAAATAAGCGAGGACATCGAAAATGGGACAGCCTGTACCATGAACTCGAATTTATCAATTTTACGTTATTCACGGTTTCCTATGTAATGATTCAATGCATGAACTATTCCTGAAAATATATAAGCAAAAAAATATATATGTACCGGGTGAGTCAATTCCGATGAAATTTGGCGGTTTAGGGTATTTCTAGCATAGATAGCAAAAAACATACATATATCCTGGGGTCGATTTCCGAGACACGTTCGAATATGAAACCTGCTTTTTGATGCGTCAAATCGTTTTCTAGCTACAGGAGTATTTTCTAAAGTTTGCATTCTGGAAAAGTCGAAATTTTTTTTATTATGTGAATTTTTCAGTCTTTTGAAGACCAGTCCACCGCTGAAACCCAAAATGTCAAATTACATTTGGTTTCTGAGATATATATATATATATATATATATATATATATATATATATATATATATTACAAACTTGATATTTCTCTCAAGGAAAAACAACATAAAATTTCCTTTGAAATGATGTATCACACGAATGGTTGCGATCATTATTTTTTTCAATATTTCACGTTTTTAAAGATTAACATAGTTGTCTGTGACTTTGACATTGTGTGTAACATGAAAAGATAGCATTTTTTTGAATAAAGTGGGACATTCCTTCAAAACCGCTTTTAAAACTAAGTTTTATCAGAGTGAGCTTTGACAAAAACAAAAAGTCCTTGGGTATATCAACCTACAAATATTGGTATAGTAACAAAAAATTACTTACTGCTGTCATTTTGGAGCAAAAATTCATTAAAATTTTTCAACATTTCGAAAAGTATGACATGCCCAACTGTTTCATAGAGGCGAATAAAAATAAAGATTCATCATAACGAATGTATCATGTGCGATATACAGTGATCGTATATCTATATAAAATATTTAGCCGACTTAAGCAAAACCTAATGGACCACATGGTCCATTTAAGTCAAAATCGCAGCCAACTATGATAATTTACGTGAAATATTGAAAAAACTTATAATCAAAACTGTGCGTGTGATTCATCATTTTAAAGGATATTTTATGTAGATTTCAAGAAGAAATAATATAGCATGTTCTATAATTAAAATATGAGAGTCGACGACATGGAATTCCCATTCATCCTTCAAGAGAGAGTGTTAGAAAACTTGACATAAGCGCCACACACGATGGAAACACTAGACAGTATTTTTCGTTCTTTAACGAGCTCATCAGTAGTGTTTCCATCGGGTGTGGTCGAATTTTCTAACATTCTCCCTTAAATGGGAATTCCATGTCGTCTAGTCTTATTGAACTAGCTCCGATGGAGGGTTGATATGATTAATCATCAATTTTTCGAATGAATTTCCGAACGCATTATTATCTTTATATATATATACTATCTAACCAATATATAATATATATATATATACTATATATATTATATATAGTAGGTATATATATAGCTATAATCGTTTATATAATATAATATATATTCTATATTCTATATATACTATATAATATATAGTATATATCTATATATATATATATATATATATCTTTATATAATATCTCTATATATCTATATCTTATGATATATATGATATATATATAATAGTATATAAATATATTATATATATACTATAATATGTGTTTGAAAAACTTGGTTCGACGTTGAATGGAACCACGTAAAAAGATTTGAAAAATCCTCGACGTTTTCGGCTCCTTTTTGCCGAAGCCATCTTCAGGAGAATTTAGACAGGGAAATAAATTCAGACTCGTGGCGCCTCAATCTGGCCTACTCGCACGAATCGAAATTTAGGAGGAATCCGGAAACAGTATTTGACGAATACGATTGCGAGGTCTCAACCTGCCCACACCACTACCCGTATTGCATCCTGTCAACTCTGAAGTCTCAATCTGCCTACTCTTCAGAGTCAACTGACGGGCCGATCGGCCCGTCAGTTGACGGGCCGATTCGCAAAAGAAGCCGAAACGTCGAGATTTTTCAAATCTTTTACGCGGTTCATTCCGTGAACCAAGTTTTTCAAATACTTCCGACCGCGGAAATCTTTCTGAAGCATATTATACTATATATATAATATATAGTAATATTATAGTAATATAATATATATTATATATATATATATATACTATATATAATATATCTATATATATATTATATACTTATATAGTTATATATATATATATATATTATATATAATAATATATATATATATATATATATATCGTAGTCAATAGATTTTAGAGTACCGGAAAGAAGACTGAGATCCCGTGAGTTATTTCGATGTGCCAATTCCGAAGACTTAGATGTTAGCACAAAATTAAGCCACTGATGTAAGAATGCTAGGACATTTTAACTCTTATTCTTAGCGGTGCTGGATATTTTCAAATGTTCAACTACATCAATTCAAAAAATTCTTGGGAATGTAAATTAGGTACCTAGACTTTTGTGGAGCTGCTGGTCATTTTGTGAATTAATGTTTGTATTAATTTTATTTTTGTTTTTATTTCAATATACACTAGTTTTTGTATGAGTATGGTATTGTCATACTGTGAATGCTGAATCTGGTTTTTTTACCTATTTGTATTCCTATTGTCTTAAGTGAAAATAAATAAATTAATAAATATGAATAAATATATATATATATATATATATATACATATATTATTATATAGTATATATATTATATTATACTATATATACTATATATAGTATATATGATATAGTCAAATTAGATTAGAAAATCGCCCTTCCACAGCATAAACACCTTTATACTATTGTTTACGCGGAAATAGTTATGAATAACAGTAAATAAGAGAGTATGTAAACGATTATAAATAAACAGTATATTCTTCGATGTTTATAATGGGTGATTAAAATAAATAACGAAATGATTTGGAAGCTATGTCTTTTTGGGCTGAACATTTAAAGTATGAATTCTATTCAGGAAAAACCAAAAATTCTTATAAAGCGAATCAGGCTGACAGTGGTCCTAACCACAAGTCACGGAGGAGAGATATTATTTTTTCGCAATGAGTATTATTTGCTTTGATTTATGTGCCGCCCAGTAAAGTATTCACACGCGATAGCCTAAACGGCTTGATATTTTTGTTTTTGCTAATTGCGACATACATTAACCTCAAATTGGTTGCCATCACATGCATTAGCTAATGGAGCTACTGAATGGGATCGTTAATTAACCCATTGACGGGATCGGGTTCCCATTTATCTGTATAGAAAATATGAACTGAAAGGATGGCAGGGGGAAAGAGCCCCCGTCACTTTAATTTGTTTGATTTGTGTGTGCGAAGTAGCGTTCCGGCGAAAATATGCGGCAGAGAATTATAACTTGATCAAAGGACCGGCGTCGATAATGCAAATTATGAGACTAAAAATTTAACCGGACAGGACCGGCGTCAAATCATAAGTGGGGTACAGCGTTGACAATTTTTTTGGTGCAAAATGACAAAATTCTGCTGTTGGAATTAAGTAACTGAACAGGACCGTTCTCGATTATGCCTAAAAACGGTGGAAAATTGGTTGTTTTTCGCAATCAGCGGTAAAATTATGCGACTGCAATTAGTAACCGAACAGGATCGGCGTGGATTTATGCCGTGATACGGTGAAATTTTTTTCTGCATTAACAACATTATGCGGTTGGAATTATAACTGAACAGGACAGGACGGCGATTTTGCCTGAGTGCGGTGACAATTTGGTCTCTGCAATCAACGAAATTATGACGACTAGAATTGATAAACTGGACAGAATCGGCGTCTATTTGAAAACTGGAGCTGCCTTGACAATTTCGGTCAATGTTTTAATTATAAAGTATTAATGCAACGAAGGAAAAAGAGGTGTAGAAAAATAATCATGTAAAGATGAAACCGAAATTACACGCTGAAAATTGATTGTGAAATCGAAAAAAATATTCGGCTAGAATTGTAACAGAACCGACGTCGATTATGCATGTACACGGTGATCTTGTTTCAGCATTCATGAAATTATGCGACTAGAATTACAACCCAACAGAACCAGCATCGATTATTCCTGAATATGGTAGCAATTTTTTTATCAATCTCGAAAGCATGCGGCTGGAATTACAACTGTGTGTCCTAAACGACTCAAGTACAAGGAAAACATGTGTCCCAAAGGAATAAATTTTGTGTATTACCCAAGAAGAAAAATGTTTTTATTTAATTTCCTAACAAAAATTTCCACCCAAGATTCCATATTATATTGTTCAGTTGTCTTCATCACATAGTCAAACCAACAAATGATCATTACTGTGTTATGAATTGTGTAAATGAAACTATTGATTATTTGAGTATACTCACAATATATTTCGACTGAAGATGCATGAAACATTTATGCAAATATATTCTGCTGAACCATGATCACTTTTCAATCTTTCGTTATGATAAAAATTGATACCGCTGTGTCTAGGATGAAATATGAACACAGATACAAAATAGGTTGAACTAATTGCCATGGGATGCCAAAAATATTAAAACACATTAAACTGAACACATTAAACTAAATTGACGTCCTGAGTGCAACACTGTGTATAGTATATGTCATCGACAATGCAAACAAGTGATTATAATAACTTGTCTCGAATAAACAAGAATGATCATCTTCACAGCGAGTGTTTATCTATACCTTCTCCCTCACGTCAAGACCATATATTTCTGAACATATCTTCAAAAAACAACTTGAAAACGAAACGATCAATCGATATTGATTATTGATTTAATAACTAATACCATGTG
>JARQZK010003893.1:25000-35725 GCA_030704885.1 Cynegetis impunctata
ATATATATATATATATATATATATATATATTTATATATATATATATACACATACCTATACTTTGTCGAATTGTTGTTGCCTGTGAACACATATTTCTTAATCTCTTTGGATAATTATTAGCAGTTAAAAGGGCTTCGTTGAATCTCAAAAAACTCTGATTTTATTGATATGTTTACGCTCAGTCACAAGATTCAGCCTTTTTTTTTTAGAGTTTCGAGGTAGTAATAAAATTTACTGTTTCGTTCTCAAACGGTCCTCTCCCTATATATATATATATATATATATATATATATATATATATATATATATATATATATATATATATATATATATATATATATATATATATATATATATATATATATATAGGGAGAGGACCATTTAAAAACAAAACAGTAAATTTTGGGCATCCCAGGGCATTTATAAAATATATATTTACATATTCGATGGAATCCGTAGTTACAAGTAATAGTAAATGAAAACCAAGTTCTGATGAGGATCAAAGAGTCCGAAACACGTAGTCAACGGCTGTCTATCGACCATATGCGGGTCGTAGGACGATAATATTGCTTGTTTTACTTTACTATTTTTCGTCATAAGTTTCTTCTTTGTAGCTTATTTCCCACGGTCTCGGGAATCTCACGGATCGCTAATTAATCGCCTCCGTGGTTCAGATTTTGAACGAAATCTCCCAAACGGAAGAGTTCGAACAATGTACCACAAATGTGTGATTGATATTCCGAAGCAAGGTATTCCGCTTGATGTTGCTGTTTTGATTTCAGAGTTTTCCATCGCATACTTTGGCTATACGCCGTTCTTGATGAGGACCAAATGAGTTGCGAAACACGTGTCAAGGGCTGCTTTTCGCCATCATGCGCGCCTAGACCGATTATTTTGCTTGTTTTATATATAATTATATATATATATATATATATATATATATCTCTCTCGTATACTAAGTATATACATCTATAGATATACATATATACTATATATATTTATATAAATATATATATTTATAGATATCTTTATATATATATCAGTTATATATAGATATATATATATATATTTCTTTTTGAATGGATATATATATATTTATAACTCTCTCTCTCTCTCCGTGTGCTATATTAAACAGTGGTTTTTTTAAACCATAATTTATTCACTTCAAATCGCATTATGGACGCAGATACACTTCGCGCGAAAAATACGGACCTTAATTAAGGAGGCTTGCTGCTCGTGCACTTTTGTTTTTGGTTGTAAGGGATCAGGGATGCCATGTAATGAAAATAATAATACTTTATTAAACACGAGCTCTTTATTTCTTCTGCTTCCTAACACTCCATCATACGCCAATGACCAATATTACATTCCCCTCCGCCCGGAATGTATTGCCAACCGAGGAGACTGAAACTACTCAACAAGGGCCAAGACCACAGATATCATGTACCTACAAAAGTTACAAGGTAATCCGTTGAAATGAAGTAAACCTTGGTCTTATAGTTATAATATTACCAGAGGACGAGCGCTCTGCGCTTGCACTTACGTGATGAATGATAAGGAGGTTCTACAGTTTATCGTTTTCTGCAGACTTATTAATTAATATCACTGAAACCTAAATATCTGAATTTACTTCTTCAATTAGGCTTACTTTTGTCATCATTAAAAAGGTTTAATTCGATAGAGTATTGAATGAGGACTTTTCTGTCAATTTCAATAACCTAATACAAATTAGAAAGTACAGTACATCAACGTGAGGATCAATATATTAGCCATGGGCCACAATTCTCAATTGATAAAAACTGTGGTTCTTAATGCTCAGAGTGTCCGATGTCAGAACATAAATTGGATTATAGTTCGTTAAATAAATTCATGATAAAAATAGCTGGGCATTCACAATCGCCAGTCAATTTTCATGTTTAGTGGTGAAATTTAATTAATTACTCCCATAAAGGTAGGGACTACTGTTTCAGAATTGTGCGTAATAATTATGTTTCAGTTCGCCGATATTGTTCAATGAATGAATAGCAATTCTCTGGATTTTTCATTTAATAATATATATTGTATCATTATCATTCATTTACACAGAGAACAGATCTACATCATCATTTTCTATAGGTTTTAATTCATATTTCTGACTTTAATTTATATAGTTTCATCAACGACATGACAGCCTTTATATCTACTATACTATTATATATTATTATTATTTATATATATTATATATATATTATTATATAATATATATATATATATATATATTAATGAGATTGAATTCTCGGGCACATCACTTGGTGAAACATCATAAAGAATAAAGGTATACAACTTTAAAATAAAAACACTTGGCTTATGTTTACACAATATAAAAAATCTTTAGATACAATTGTACTTAGCTAGTAAGATAAAAAGTCGATACATGTATTCGAGCTATGAACTCATTATCTCAAGACTGACTACAGGAGAGTATTGCATCAGTAATTGTAATAAAAGCAGACCAAAAAGCAAAGGGTGATACCGGAAAATCATTTTGTTCGTTTACAAGGGGTAATTGACCTATTATTGGGCGGAACCTTATTTCGATAATTTCGAGAAGGTCAAAGACGTTTTACCCTTGTTACCTGAATGTAACAATTTGGTTTTGTTGAAATCCAGGAAGTGATTGAATTTTATACAATGTTCAGACGCGCAGATAGTGTTATATTTTGTTCTTTGTAAAATTGACTTATATATATATAGATATACATATAACACGAATATTTACTATTCCTTCCTGTCTGTCCAATATAGAAAGCAGGACATTCGTCGCAAAATATTTTGTAAATACCACTGTTTTCTCCGATGTTAGATTTTTCTTTATTATTTGACCAAGAATGACCTCCAGTTTCTTTTATTTATACAAATTGTTTTAACGTTATTTTTCGATAGGTCTGTTACAAATTTTGCTACTCAAATTAGGCACATAATTTATTGGGAAGTATTTTTGTTCTTCATTAATAGTTTGCGTTGGGGTATATTTGAATGCAAACAGATACTTTCTTCGTTTTTTCCCAATGAGCTTGTTTCGATAAGACTTTTCATTTGTAACCGTTATTGATGGGCTAATAATTTAAATTGTATTAACTTCAGTTTGAAAATTTGTTTCCGATCAGATGGAATCGTGAAACAACCTATGTACTGAACCGAATGAAACAGCACTGAGTTTTATTTTAATGTGTTGGTTACTGTCGCTGTTGAATTAAAGTATCTGTGAAGGTTGGTTATCTATAAATGTTGAAAGTTAAAGAGAATTCAAATTCCTAGCAATATCGAACGTCTAAGAAATTCAATCGGTACCGTTTTCGTTTTTTTACTACTTTCTTTTTGTAAATTGAATCGCGTTGTAGAAAGTATTTATATATTTAGGGGGAAATTATTCTATACTGCACTATCTGTACCGGTCCAAATTACAAAAAATATCATCTACATAAACGTCTCCATAATAAAACGTTAGTAATTAAATTATTATTCAGCATGTGAAAATGTTTTCTTCTGATGTTATTCATGAAAATTTCACTCAACAAAGGCGATAACGGTGATCCATGGGCAATCCGTTCTCTTCTTGTTGTTGTATATTATATTATTAAATTTTGAAATAACTCTGTTTACAAAACTAAGTTTTAAGGCAGACATTGTTTTTCGTTGACTGCTTGAGTTGGTTAAATTTGGGCTTCATCTTCTAGATATCGCTTAACAATAATTTTTTTTAACTTCTTGAGTTGGCGTAGAAGGAAATAAAGTTGATAACGTCAAATGAAATTAATTTAGCATTTGAAGAATTTTTGATATTCTTTAAGATGATTAACTAACTGAATAGAATTTTTAATTGCTATACGGCCCCGGATTGAATTGAATTAAGGTGGGGTAATTTTCTATTCAAATACTGGACATAATTTATACGCAGAGAGCGTTAATATAAGATACTATTGGGACGCATCGTGGCAATCAATTTTATGTATTTTTGGTAAAGTATATAAAACCGGGTGTGCGTGGGTTCATGGAAGTAAAGAAAAAAAAGTGTTAAATATCTTGAAATAAGATTATTTACTTATTCTTGATGAATTGATTTTATTTCGTTTTGGATTTTTTTAGTGGGATCTATTTTAAAGTTTTTTGAGAAATTTATCTGTATTTAAATAGGATTTTTCAGATTTTTCAATGTAGGTATTTTTATCTATTGATAGTTACAGTTTATTTCCTTTGTCCGCTTTGCATATAACCAAATTATTTATCCTGAATTTTTGATTCTCAACTGTTTTATAGTTTTTAATTTCTAAATTCATTTGTTATTTCTGCATTTTATATTTATTTATTTGACTTCCGCGCATCTATATTTTTTTTCAAACTTCAAAGTTCTTAAAAAAGACGAATTTATAGCTAATTCAGATGCTGACGGCTAAATGTTTAATATCATTTTTTATTATTTGAAATGTGGGCAATATTTCCAACCTTTATTCAATAATTCTTTTTTCATTGTTATAAAATATCGGTATTTGTGGAATTATTATTTATAATGGACAGACAGGAAGGAATATAAATATTTCGTGTCGTGGAGAACCTTAAAAGGCAATTTTACAAAACAAAAATACCACTGGCTTCTCTGAACATTTGTATAAAATTCAAATACTTCCTTGGGATTTCAACAAAACCAAATTGTTACATTCAGGTTAACAAGGGTAAACGTCTTGACCTTCTCGAAATTATCGAAATTAATTTCCGCCCATTAATAGTCAATTACCCCTTGTAAACGAACAAAATGGATTTTCCGGTATCACCTTTGCTTTTGCGTCTGTTTTATAAATTTCGATGCAATACTCTCCTGTAGTCAGTCTTGATAATGAGTTCATAGCTTCGAAACATGTCGACTTTTTATTTTACTGCTAAGTACAGTATCTAAAGATTTTTCATATTATTGTGATAACATAAGCCAAGTGTTTTTATTTTAAAGTTTATACTTTATTATTATTATATATATATATATATATATATATATATATATATATATATATATATATATTCATATATATAATAATTGCAAAGTATTTGAGATTCTATAAACTGCTAATTAAATATGTTAGTTTGAAATATATATTCTTGTGTGTCCTGTTATATGTAAGAGGGTGTTGGACCTATTTTGGAGTAATAAAAAAATTAAAATTGAATTGAAGTTTTTGATACTAGATATATTTGAGAGATCGGTACACGTCCAGTTGTATAGGGATAAATATTAAGACAAAGATACACGTTTCATTTTCATTTATGAACAACTCTTAGGAAGTTATGAATATATTTATAATTCACTATTAGAAACTATAAAGTGTGGAATTCCTCAAGGTCTGTGCTATAATTATTGCTGAAGGCAACTTGAGATGTTATATTAAAAAAAAATATTCACTTGGCGTAACACCTATATTTTACACGACTCGATAAAAAAAAGTTCGTTCTTTGTCCCAAAGTTTATTCTATGATTTTCCTGTTAATTATGCTCCAAAACGAAAAGAAAATACCTTTTTTCTATATAAGTTTGCTTTTGAATATTTGAAAGAAAATTTTTTGTCATTGTCGGAAGCATAGGTTGAAGTTGGAGTTTTTATTGGTCCGCAAATTAGACGGATTTTTTGCCGATGAAAAATTTCCAAATTTGGTTAATAGTGTTCAAAAAGCAAGTTTTAGAGAATTATTCTCTGGATTTTCAGAATGTAACAAAGCTTAAAACTACCAAACGCTAGTTGAAAATATGTTGAAAATTTTCAAAACCAGGATGTTATTAAAAGTACATATGCTGCATGCTCATTTAAATACGTTTTTAAAACGTTTGCATCAAGATATTAGGCCAATACAATTAAAATATGATGGGGGCCTATATTTGGGGTTCATTGAGAGAAAGCAGTTGTGAACATAAAAAAAAGTGATACTGCGCACTTTTGAATTATTTTCCAATTTTTGTAAATTAGTTTGATAGTCGAAATGAATGAATATATATATATATATATATATATATATATATATATATATATATATTTATTTATTTATTCATAAACGGGCAAACCCGTCTTTTACAAATCATACAGACAATAATTTATATAATATGAGGAAACCAATATAAAAAATACAGAAAGATTCAATATATAGTCACAATAGTATCACAGAGTAGCCACTCCATCAACAGATTTTTTAAAAGTACACAAGCTCACACCAGTTATACATACACCATTCGAACTTAACTAGATTACCCAGTCTCAAAATACGTGATATGCTGCTTTGGTAAGCCATAATTAGTATTGGTGAAAGGGAATTGCTTAAAAAAGTTCACAATTTTACGTGTTGGTAATTCTGTGGAACCTAAAACTGATTTATGCCAACAATTTCTGGACATGATGGTTATGCATTGAATTAATTTATTACAATTAAATTAAATCAGATCGATTTCGGCTAGTTTCTAGGGTATTAATAGAAATGTGGCTCCAAGATTTGGGAATAAACTGTATGTACCCCGGTATAAGCCCATTTTATAGGCAATACATTCTCAAAAACTTGTTTTGTATCACGCTCAAGATTGATGAATATGAACTTTGGTAATGAGGACTCCCAGACAGGAGAGGCATATTGGAGACAAGAATATATGAGTCAGATGTATAATATTTTTGTTTGAAAAGAATTGACCAATTTTTCTGCGTATTTCTAAGAACAAAACCCAGTTTTCGAGAGCCACTGCTCACAGTTGAATTTACATGCTGAACAAATGTAAGTTTTTCATCAAAATAATACTCCAAGGTCCTTAACAACGGATACTCTTTTAATGATCTTATTATCAATATTGATAATCATTTAGAATCATGGAAATTTGCTCTACTAAAAGTAATACATTTGCATTTATCAGATTTTAACAACATACCATTGTGATTCAGACCCATCTTACCAATGAATTGGAGAATCTTCTTGTAGTTTGTTACAGTCAGTTGGTTTTGAGATGTTGTTATATAATTTCAAATCATCAGCAAAAAGGAGAAATTTACAACTTTTGAAAAATGGTTCCTATGTCATTGATTCAAAAAATGTTAAACAACAGGGGACCCAAGTGTGCATCCCTGTTGGAACTCCCTGATGTGACAAGGATTAGAAATTGGAAACAAAATTTTCTCCAATTTTAACTAACTTGATGTCTATTTGTATAAGATAGCTATTTAACAAGTTTGTCAACCATATATAGTATCTCCTATATGATAACGTATATATATATCTATACTATATATATATATATATAGTATATAGTATATATATATATATATATATATATATATATATATATATATATCATATATATATAGTTTGATGAAATCCGTTCGTTACTACGTGATAATTCAACATTATTTAACAAAACTGAAATTTTTGAATTTACTACGTTTATTAGTCACAAAAAATTTTTGAAAAATATAACACTGCGAATTGCAATTTCGGTTCACTAGACCATCATCGGGCAATTTGAGTTAAGTTTGCTAATGTCATACCTAAATGTAATTATTAAAAATTGGCTTTCAAACCTAAGACATAACTCTCAGGATTTTCTATTCAATGCCAAAGATTATCACTTTCAGAATTTGAAAGTTCAGGAGTTTATAAGTGGACTTTGTCCTGTATGTAAAGGAGTATATATAGGTCAGGACTGTTCGATCGTTCAAGACAAGATTTAAAGAACACCAACAATCTTTTTTGAAAAATAAAACGGGATTCAACGTTTTCAAATCATTGCCGTTGAAAACCACCAGCCATTTTCCACAAATAGATAATTTTCAAATCATTGCACAAAATTACCGAAAGGAACTCCAAAACTTACTTATTAAGAATCATTAGAAATTTTTAAACTCAATAATTAATGCAAAAGATAATCTTGCTGAACGACCAGATTGACTGGATTATTATTCTCCTATATTTAAGTGTATTTAAACAATAATGACTTTTCTAAGAACATTTGTATTGTTCCAATTTGTGAAAATTCACTCGATTAGCCCTTCTTGAAATACTGTTCCTCTTGGTCTATTTAGGTACCTGCAATAATCCTTTTCCCACCCGTAAGGACCAAATCTTTTAATTATTCTGTACTTCAGTTCTTTAACTCAATCTGCCCGATGATTGGTCTAGTGACCGAAAATTGCAATCGCAGTGTTATATTTTTCAAAATATTTTGTGATATAAAACGTAGTAAATTTTCAAATTTTAGTTTTGTTAATCATATATATTATTATAATATATATATATATATATATATATATATATATATATAATTATATATATAAATATATATGTATATAGTATATATATATATATAAATATATATATATATAAATATTAATATATATAAATTCTTATTTAATTATATATATATATATATATATATATATATATGATATATATAATCTCTTGATAATTATTAGCAATAACAGGGCTGGATTGAATCTTTTAAAAAACTTCGATTTTATTGAAAAGTTTGACGTTTCACTTACGACATTTATTGTGATTTGAAAAAATTTGAATAGACAGTCTACTTTGACCTTATAAAAAAAATTTTTTTTTTTTTTCCGATGTGGCTGTTCTTTATTATTTATTACGTGCTATTCAGCTTCTAATAACTGTAACATTTGTCGAAATGGTTCTCTCATCTCTCGATAGTGCAAGAAGATTACTACAGAAACCGACTCCTCAGCTGTAATGTTCCAGGAAATAATAATAATAGGGTACTATTTATCTAACAATAAAAAAATTAGTCGCGGGAAAATATTAAAAAAGTAGAGCAGAATTATCGGTATAGAACGCTTATATAGAAGCAGCCGTTGACACGGAAATGTGGATTAGAGGCGGTTTCCCTTGTGCAGCACAGTACAGAGAACTTTTATCGAATGCATCGGAATACCACAGCCGGCCGGCGACTAATTTCTTTATTGTTAGATAAACAGTACCCTATTATTATTATTTTCGAACATTACGTGGTAAAGGTTTCTGTAGTTTCCCTTGCCTTCTAATGATAACACTTTTGAATGTTAATATTAGACTGAATAGCACGTAAAAAATAACAAAGAACAGCCACATCGGAAAAAAAAAAAAAAAAAAAAATTCATAAGTCAAAGTAGACTGTTTTTTCAAAACAATAAATGTCGTAGTGAAACGTCAACTTTTTAATAAAATCGAGTTTTTTAAGATTCAACCAGCCTGTTATTGCTAATAATTATCAAGAGATTAAAAATAGATCACAGGCAACAACAATTCGAATAAATAATTATATATATATATATAATATCATTGTCTCATATATATATATTGACTATATTGTATATATATTATATATATATATATATATAATATAAACATTACTATTACAAAACATTATTCGCCAATGTCATCTATTTTTAAAAACTTGAGAAATAATCCAATTACTTGCTTACGTTCATCCAGTTTTAGAGATGGCACTTTCATCAACAGAAAGGAACAACATCCAATATTATATTCATAATAAAATATCTCAGTGTGTAAAAAGGTTCGTTCCTGGTTCGATTGAGAGCAGCGAAACGCGAAAAATCATTTATTGTACCGAGTTCCCCTGGGGTTTCTACGAAAATTACAATTTGCGGGACTAAATTACAGAACATAATTAAGACGTGCAAAGGTTGAACGGAATATGGTGACATTAGAGGGGTTTTCCCTTGTGAGGCACAGTACAGAGAACTATTTATTCAGAATGCATCGGAATACCACAGCCGGCCCGATGAAACGTTGCAGGTAGTAGAAAGTTTTAATTAGAAATTTGATAACGCAAAAACGGCTACTGCGGAGAACAGGCATTACTCTATCTGCCTCCGATAAAGTGCTCTTTAATTCTTTATACGTCAAAAACTTACATACGGTTTAATAGAATTTCCGCAATATTGACCGCGTTCATTCATTTACAACTGTACAATGCGTCATATGCAATTCACGGAAAAACACGCTTGAGCAACAGAGCTCCGATCAATAAGGAAATATTTCAAACTTTCGTGTATTTTTTCCACATTAAGAAATTTTTCTTCCTCAATTTGGTAGGCTTAAAGAGGCTCTACAAAGCTATTGTAAACCCAAAAAGAACTTCCGTTGACAAATAACCTAATTTACGTTACAATTTCAAGCCTTTCAACTAAATTTTTGGAGTGGCCTGTAGAGATTGCGCAAAGCTCCTAAAATCCTCAAAAACGCTTTAAAATTTCCAACTTTAAATTTCAGCGGGTAAAGATCTCAATTTTCGAAATCCCAAATATTTCACTTCCCCCACTGCAACTTGAAGATTTGAAGGTGCACAATACATCAAAAACTACACAAATACTTTGTAAACTCTTCGCGGCTTAAGGAATTTACTTTCAAGCTACTACAATGTACTTTCCTTACATCAACTTCTTCCACGTAAGGAAATTCAACCATTAGATCTTATCTGGATTGTATGGATGTAGAGTGTGCGCTAAACCTGAAAACTACTCGAAAACAACAAGGAATCCACATAAAAAATGGAATGACGAATTAGAGACAGAAAAGTTTCTACCGTAAAAATTTTCAACTCTATAACTCAGTTTGAGGGTGCAAAAAATTGACAAACCCTCAAACTTTTTGAAAATCAATTCAACGGGGAAACTTATGGAAAAGTCGTTACTCAATTTGGGGGTTTTGTTGTGC
>JARQZK010003894.1:0-35419 GCA_030704885.1 Cynegetis impunctata
TTTTAATCTCTCTTTGTTCTGAACAGTTTAAGAAAATCGATATGTGGTTCCCAATGCTTCTTTATTAACACCTGGACTTGGTGTCAAGCATACAAATTCATTATAAATTTTTACTCTTGCGTTAGACGTTAGTTAGACAATCTATTCATTTATAAACGTATATGATATTATATCAATATGCACGCCACTGAACAGATAAACTCGAATGATATTGAAACCATTATGCAATAATTAAACTGGTTCGCGATTCTATTCATTGAATATTTCATAGTCTCAGTTAGTTTTCAGAGAGCGAGAGCAAGAGAGAGAGAGAAACTGAAGGTGCAAATGTTCCCCAATTTGTTGAATTATTGTTTGTTTGAAATTTATTTTAGTTAAAAATGGAGCGATGTTGCATCAATTGATTCTGATAAGAATGAAGTTATTGGTCCGGAATCATTAAACTGTTCTCGTTTAAGTTCTCTACAAAATAATGAATCTTCCCATTGCAATTAGTATTCTTTCAATACACTATGTTTTTCCAAAAAACAACGTATTCCAATCATGAATGTGGTATTTCAACGAATATTTAAAAAAGCTATTATGAATAGCACAAGAAGAAGAGGATATTTCTCCTTTAGATGAATGAAAGTTGTAAATATAAAAATTTGTTTATAAATAAAAAATACAGTAAACATAAATAATTTTTTTATTTCAAACATTATAATAGAGCGAGATGAATTACATTAGTGATTATAACAGAACAAGAGTTTTTTCATAACTAGTTAATTTAATTGAGAGTCAAAGTCCACAGCACAAGTCCATCCTAATTGATCATTTTTATTTTCTTTTCCAAGTTTTATATATATTTTTCTCGATTCATTCGAACAATTTTTTTTGTGAATATCATTCGATGTGGGAATCAATGTATAAGAAAAGTGTAATTTTCCAATTACTTTAACTATTACAGTCAAGATTTTACAGTTTGCATATTAAGCTGTCTCGCAAACAATCGATGCAAAAGTCTATTTGTTATAATTTTATGTATATTTACGGTGTTGAATTGCGTACTTAAATCGTATTGTAGGTCACCATTCAAATTGTTGTTCGATAATAAACCATATAAATACAGTGTGTGTATTGTTTATTCACAAACAATTCATTATCCCTAGGAAAATTATGGATTTCTTTCAAATTCATTATATTTATTTATTTTTTCAGTTATACACATTTCAAGGAATAATTCCACATATTTATCGAATTTTGAAAAAATTTATTGAAAAATAGTAGGTCCTTAGTGGAAATTTCTTTATATGTAAAACATTCTGCAAAAGTATATTCGATGAAGGTTTATAAGGTTCACGAAATATAACAATTTTTAAATATTTATCGTAAACTTTTTTCGCTTTCAGTTCAACTTCATATTCCAACATTTTCTGTAAGAAATATATCAACATCACGTATTTTCTTCACAACCAGATATCTACTCTGAAATCTTCTTCTAATTTGAAAATCCATTGAAAAATAGTAGGTCCTTAGTGGAAATTTCTTTATATGTAAAACATTCTGCAGAAGTACATTCGATGAATGTTTATGGGATTCACGAAATATAACAATTTTTAAATATTTATCGTAAAATTTTTTCGCTTTCAGTTCAACTTCATATTCCTACATTTTCTCTAAGAAATAGCTCGACATCACGTATTTTCTTCACACACCATTGTCGCTAAGGATGGAATAGATATAACAGTTGACACATTCATTTCTGTATTTTATTGAATATATTTATGTAATCGTTTTCAATAAAATATAACTTTGACACTCTATCTCTCTCTATCTACCTCTCTCCCGCTAATATGATTAATCAGTATACAACTGATTCAACTTTACTTTAGATTTTCGCAATTCACATAACAATTGTTGGGGGGTTACTCTTGAAAAATACCATCCATCACTCCAGTTCCCCGAATATGTTACTTTTCTTCTCGAGCTAAGCTGAAGGGTAACTTGATTCAGAATAAAATCAATATCCTGATTAAAAAAATGTAAATTTTTAAAAATGACTTCAAGGGACAAACTAGTCAAACACTTTGTTTTGTAAATTGTTTTTTTATCTACTTCCATTTTCAGTGATGTACATGAAAAGTTGCACGATTTCGCTTGAATCATAAAACTTATTTCGAATAAAAGAACATACTGTCTTTATATATATATATATATATATATATATATATATATATATATATATATATATATATATATATATATATATATATATATATAACAGATTCCCATCCCACTGGATTCCTGTACCTGAATTTGTGGCGGGGAACATTCCAGACTCTGAACACTGTCTGTAATTATCTTTCGATCTCATTTAAAAACAAGTCTCGTACCCAATAAAAATAATACAAGTTAATACACATTATTTTTTTATCTATTACAACAATGGAAAAATGATGATATATATATATATATATATATATATATAAAATTTATTTATCAAATAATAGATACATCTAATATAAAATATATATATACTATTAATTGTCGCCACTCACTGATGTGGATGTTTTATTGGTGTTTGTGACTGCTGTTGTTGGTCTAGGGGCTGTAAAAGAAAGAAAATAACATATTTTATGAAAAAAATTAATAATCAAATTTAAGCATACTTACACTGATTAGAAGACATGTCTTTATGATTTTCTATTGAACTGGTAGCCGATGATTTTGAGGGTGTGGGTGGTACTAAAGAGAGAAAATAACAAAGTTCACGAAATTTTAATAATCAAATTTTAACAGACTTACACTGTTTGGTAGACAAATCTTCATAATAATCATCTTCATCTGTGAAATTCTCGTCATCAGACGACAACCCCAAACCAGACACCCCCTGACCCCTCAAAATGTTCACCCACCGCTCAACATCTTCAGGCGTCATTTTGTTTGACATTTTTGATAATAATATAAATAATTAATGTTATTTTTAAGATATGAATAAGATCCTACACACATATATAGGTATATATAGTCTGATATCCCCTCACTGTTGAAATTCATTAATAGGTTCAGATCATTTTTTCAAGCAATAAATCGACCGAGTTCATATCCTGCAATGCTATGTCTACTTAATACGTGAAACGTCATTCCATCATTATATTTTTCCAGACATGTTTATTATTGCAATCAATCTCTGAAAATACTTCGGTCATTAATTGAAATGTGACAAAGTTGTTTAATGATTTCAATATTTTCCTCAAGATTCTCAGATATTTTTGAATATTTTTTCACCAATCATTGAATTTTTTGTAAGCATAAATATACATTATAGCATAATTATTCTGGATAATACAGATTCTTCAGGAAAATGACTAACATGCTCGGTAGAATTTATATCTGATTAAAATGGAATGTAATGATTTCTACATAAAAACGTACGAATCCATCCAATTGTGAAAGATTGGCTTCTATTGAAAGAGTATTTAAAATTAAATTTTTCACTGGGTAGATATAACGTAGGATTTACTAGCTCAAAACTGGATATCAAATCACAAATACAAGAAATTGATTAAATTTCACGTTATTATAATTATGATTATCGAACCTGTTTTGCGATTTCCCCAGAAAATTTTACGTATATCATTTGAATCGGAGGAATTTCATTTAATTGTCTCTTAATGATATATATATATATATATATATATATATATATATATATATATATTTACAGAAGATGACAAGTGAACATTGAATTAGGAGTCCGGAATATCATAGCTTTCTACTTCTGTTCTCGGTTTTTAGTAGTATAATTTTCATTCTGAATTGTTAAATTAATTGAAAATCACACTAATAGTATGTATATAGGAGTATATAATTGAAAAATTATATTTCAGTTAGCACAACCCATAGAAGCTATATAATTTTTTAGATACATTATAAATTAAAATCATCTAAAAACCGAATATTTATATATATATATATATTTATAGAAGATGTCAAGTGAACATCGAATTAGGAGTCCTGAATATCATAGCTTTCTACTTCTGTTCTCGGATTTTTAGTAGTATAATTTTCATTCTGAATTGTTAAATTAATTGAAAATCACTCTAATAGTATGTATATAGGAGTATTTTTCTTCCAGACAACATCTGCCAATATATATAGAACAAGACAGTGAAACGTAAATGAAGTTTTGAATATTGAAAAATTATATTTCAGTTAGCACAACCCATAGAAGATATATAATTTTTTAGATACATAATAATTTAAAATCATCTAAAAACAGAATATATATATATATATACACACACACACATATATATATTTACAGAAGATATCAAATGAACATCGAATTAGGAGTCCTGAATAACATAGCTTTCTACTTCTGTTCTATGATTAATTGAAAATCACTCTAATAGTATGTATATAGGACAAGACAGTGAAACGTAAATGAAGTTTCAAATATTAAAAAATTATATTTCAGTTAGCACAACCCATAGAAGCTATATAATTTTTTAGACACATTATGAATTAAAATCATCTAAAAACAGAAAACTATTGATCATCTTATATACTTTAAGTGTCTCAGAGTTCATACTATTTATCACAACCGAAGTGATACCTACCAACCGATTCATCGATCTAGAATATGAATAATCATAAAATAATGAAAATATCATCAACTATTTTCCATTAGCTTAAAAGGATCCAATATATCAGATATATATTGAAATGTGAAAACTTAGTTCGAAAGAGTATACTAGAACCAACCTTTATATAACCAGATTCATCCCACAGGATCAGTGTACTTACTTCCAGAATCATTAAATTTTTTCATGAGAAACCGGAATCGTTAATTTTTCAGACATCTGGATAAATCAGATTCTCTGTCTACTCCATTATTATAAAGATTGACTACAATATATAAGTACGAATCTAATGTTCAACACAGTAGCGTAACCAGTGATTCGTCTTCCCCCGACTCATTATATAGCAAGATTTATCCCACAGGATCAGTGCACCTGCACCGTAGGAATCCTGAATCATTAGTTTTTCAGATATCTGGATAAATGAAATTCTCTGTCTACCCCATTATTATAACGATTGGCCACAACATATAAGTAGGAATCTAATATTCAAACAAAAAAAATATAGTCGGACCTGCCTTAATTATCTCTCTAGAATTTACCTTTCAGACAAGTCCCGACCGGGAATACACAGGTGAATTGTGAAGGTCAATTCAGTTTATTCAATCCTTATCGTGAGAAACCAGAATCATTAGTTTTTTAGATATCTGGATAAATGAGATTCTCTACCTACCTCATTATTATAACGATCGCTGATCCTGTGGGATGAGTCTAATATTCAAACAAAAAAAATATAGTCTGATTCATTCCACACATTAGCGCAGCTGCCTTAATTATCTATACGACTTTGAGAATTAATTTTTCAGACAAGTCGTCTATCTGAACGGTAATACACAGGAATGAAGACCAATTCAGTTTATTCATCCTCTCATATCCACACTACAATTTTAGCAAACCATATTATTTAATTAATACACAAGTTCCTGTCCGATTCAGCGGTGTAACGAGTAAATCGGAATCTGAGCTCTCTCTCAATAATTTCATGTGTATGGAATGTGACAAAGTATCTGGTGTCTAGAGCAAGGTCGAAAGATTCGCCAGAATGAAAAATTCAGCGTACAGTAGCGTACCATAATAATAATATATTGTGACAAAAATAATTTGAAATTCAATTTCATAATGTTGATATGTATTTACGTGAAAAATATTGAAACTTATTCATTCTTGTATATGAAAACTAAGTTGAATTTTCGCTTGAATAATTATTGCTATTCCTAAGATATGGAATCGACATCAATTCAGTTCATTACCATCCATAATTACTCTCATATTCACATTTTTTTAGCAACTAATATTATTAATTTACAGATGAGTATACTCTAGCCAACCTTTATATGACCAGATTCATCCCACAGGATCAGTGCACCTGCACCTTGAGAATCCGGTATCATTAAATAGACATCGTTAGAAACAGGATGAATTAATTTTTCAAACAAAAAATATAGTTACATTCATTCCATATATTAACACACCTGCCTTAATTATCTCTTCAACAATTCAGACAAGTCCTGACTCGTCTCCACGTATTCCAGACTATGGGATACACAGGAATGAAGGTCAATTCAGTTTATTATCCTTTCATAATAACCCACATATCCACGTTTTCTAGCAACCAATATTATTAATTTACAGATGAGTATACTCAAGCCAACCTTTATATAACCAGATTCATCCCGCAGGATCAGTGCCCCTGCACCGTGGGAATCCAGAATCATTATATGGACATCGTTAAAACAGGATACATTAATTTTTCAAACAAAAAATATAGTTGCAATCATCCCATACATTAGCGCAACCGCCTTAATTATCTCTTCGACTTCAACAATTCAGACAAGTCCCGACTCGTCTCCACGTATTCCAGACTATAGGATACACAGGAATGAGGGTCAATTCAGTTTATTATCCTCTCATAATTACCCAGATATCAACATTTTTAGGAAACCAAATTATTTAATCTATAGACAAGTCCTTGTCCGACGCGTAACGAGAGACCCCTCTTCACCCCCTCGACTCATTAGATAGGGAAATCGAGGATAATTTAATTTAATAACCCCTTTAATTACTTACATATTCACATTCCTTAACAAATCATATTTTTTATTTAATTAATAGACAAATTCCGGCCCCCGTCTTTCAGACTCAGTAGCGTAACAAGCGATTCGAAAATTCAAGGGGGTCGTTTGAAATGGGTAGTTTGTCTCAGGACCCGCATATATACTCTACTTCCGTTAAAAAACGCGGATGTGTTTTTGAAAACGCATCCGCCCTAGGGTCCAAAGTGCAAAAAAAATCTTTTATTATTACATCATAATAAAAATATTATTTTTCAACCTTGTGAACATTCATTTGACAATAATATGAATATTTCATTAGCAAATCCTCATTAAAATGTTCATAAATACTCGAACTATTTCTCTGGAGGTTCAGTCTTACGATAGTGTCCAACTCGTAACACAGACACATCGATAATATAGTGTTGGATACTTTCTCAATTATTCGTTCAACTGTTAATATTTTATACTGAAGGTAAGGAATTTATTTTTCTGTGTACAAATTAAAACAAAAGTCAACTGATATTTTTGGTCCTGTTAAAACACCTAGTCAACCGTGAGTTTAATGAAAATTTCTAAGAAGCTGTCAAAACTTTTGGATCAAGTTTGAAATTAATTAGAACTGTAGAAGAATTTAGTAGGTGGCCGAACTATACAAATGAAATAATATGGGAAATTACTTGATATACAAGGGGTGAGAATTTTTCTCATTCTCTAAAAAGCTTCCACAAACTCGAGACCAATTTGGCAATTCTCAAGACATGCCGTGAAAATATTAAGCACATACGTCAATCTCATTTCAAAAACGGTTCTGGGTTGGGGGGTCTGTTGAAACGTTTAATTTGGAGGGATGCAGATTCGGCTTCTAAGAATATAATGCGAACAGAAGTGATTATTAATAATACAATCAAAGTAGATATACTATGTAAGTTCTGCACTGGCCATTTTGTGGCAGGAAATTCAAACAGCGGATGTCGGCCATTTTTCGAGATGTTGAACCACGGTATTATCGTAATTTGGAACCTGACCAACAGATGGCGTTCCAAGATGGCAGACTAATGGGGGAAATTTTTTTTTTATTGATATTTGAAAATCGATTATTGTGGATAATTATTATTATTTTTTTTTGGAACTATTTTTGGTTAGGATAAATGGGAAATTTTTTTTTAGATTATGTATAGATATATAAATTATGACACTGACCACTAATTATTACCTGACCTAATTATTTATTTTCATTTGTTATTAAGCCTATTATTAATTTCGTTATTAGATTTAATTTTATTAAACCCCTATTATTATTAGTGACCTAGTGAACAGACACTATGAATAATTTTTTTTGGAAGAAAAAAAAGAGACAGTTAAATTATGTTTTCTTATTAGTTAATTTCCGGGAAAATTTTTTTTTCTCTCCCCGTTAAAGTTAAGTATGAAATAGGATGACCCCCTGCTTTTGTTATTTAGCACTAGTTATTATTATCAATTGTAATGTGTTAGTGGGAAATTCTTTTGCTGTAGATAATTATTGCTATTATTTTTTGGAGCTATTCCTATTCAGGATTATGGAAATTTTTATATATAGTGTGCAATTAGAAAAATAAGTAATCACTCGTTCTGTTGAATATGAATTGTGTGACATTGACATTATTATTATTATAACATTGCTATTATGATAACATGAGTAATCTGATGACACTGACCGGCATTGATTCACTATCGAGTTACTATTGTTTGTACGAATAATTGGTTTGTTGAATGGATTTGGAATCTTGCGATCTACTGTGTAACAAATTGAAGGAAATAACAACTTATTTAATAAAAATTGGACCAAAACGACGGCTTGAAAGTAGAGACATTGTTGAAACTAAAATAAACGAATCAAATAAAATTTATGAAGAGTGCAATAAATATTTTAGATCTTTCGATACTAGGAGAGTAGAGCCATCTGACCTTCAATTAGTTATAGATAAGAAAGCAAGAATTAAAAATATTTTCCGAAGAATGTAATATATATGTCAAATATTTCGAAGCTAGAAATTTTTTTTTTATGATTATGAATAATTTGCATTTACGTATTATTGTAGTTAAATCTTACTGAGACCTACTTCGGAAATTTTTAAATTTTTGATTAATTGAATAATTTAAATCTCGTAATCAAGTTTTATCGTAAATGAAATTGCTGATATTAGGCATCACAAGTGTTAATTATAAAAATCAGAGAAATTGTTTTAAGAAATTGTAAACTGTTGCTCACCTGATGATACGCAAATAAGAAAATTAACTTATTATACTCAATGAAGATCGAACATTTGAAGTTGTCAGAAGGGACAAAAATAGGAAAATTTAAATATTGTTTTTTAATAAAGTTAAACTTTGAGCCCATTATCAGATATAGGTACTGCTAAGACTGATTATAGTTTCCAAAATAGTATGGTATAGATAATGTACAATTATTCAATGGTTAAAAGGAGAGAGCAATTTTATTAATGAGAATGCGTATAGGGACGCTCAGGGGATGGATTATGCCCCCTTCTAATGAATTATGTTTTCATAAATAATGAATTTTTACTGTAATTACGAGATGGAATCGTTGGTAAAATGAGATGAAACATATATTTTTTTGTATGCTATATATAGATAGCGACCACTTCTTAGTTAAGATGGATATGGTAATGAGAAATGAAGAAATAAATATATAGATGAGTATTTATAAATTTTTGTGGAGGAATAGTGTTGCGACGATCTACAGCTATCCATTAGCTATGTTAATTGGAATTTTGGAAGCTGCCAAGAATAAATCATACACGGTATGTACTAATGTTGCAACACTCTACAGTATCTAAATATTCGATCGGCATTGGCGCGAGACGAAATGCTGAGAATTGTAGAAGCCATCTGTAGAGAAGAATGGAATTAAAAGCTCTCAATTATTGGAAAGGCAAGGGAATATAATCAGTTTTAGGGACCTTAGTTATTATTATTGTGGTTATATATAGATGGGTTTATATTAATTGATAGATGAGACGAATGAAAGAGTCCACAAATTGAAGTAAAAGGTAAATTATATCGAGTACTATGGCTGAAATAAAATAATTATTAACATATCAAGAATATGGCGTATCATCACGAGAGTATAGGGACGTTAGACAGCGCGTATAGAACAAAACTATACGTAGAATAAATTACTTTAAAAATTGTATGTTAATTATACTTACAGTGCACACCCGACAGGCGATATGGTAATTAAACCATTCATAGGAAATTGAAAAGAAAATTTTTAAATTATCATACATTTAAACGAGACAGAATTTTCTTGAGTAACCTCAATAAAATTCTTTCAATTTGCCAAGGGCGTGAACTGGAAGTAGGTCAGTGTCACGATTGTTTTAGTCCACATTAGACGAAGGATGTTATTTTTCGTAGTTTATAAACAATACGACGAGGCCATCGATATCATGTCATGTATAATATTTATATATAAACGAGAGGGAATCTCGGATGGATATACTTAGCTAGACTTGGAGACTCGTCACGCTGCCCGAGAGTTAGCGAGAAGTATAGAGTAATAAAGACCAAGTATAGTATGAACCTGTGTTTCATTTAACACCCAGGACCAGGCATTACAATCGCCATTGAGAACTCTAGCTACCAGATGGTGTTCTTACAGATCACTGTATTATATTCATTAAGAACCTGACCACCAGATGGCGTTTCAAGATGGCGGTTCATGGTATTATCGTCATTAAGAACCTAGCCACCAGATGGCGTTCTTACAGATCACTGTATTATCGTTTTAAAACCTGGTCAACAGAGGGCGTTTCAAGATGACAGATCACTATATTCTCATTATTCAGAATCTCGCCAACAGAGGGCGTTGCAATCGCATTCAAAATTTGAATATTTGACGTATGACAGATCTATGCTCTGAGATATATATGATTCAAGATGACATTTGACAATTACGAATGACAGATGGTATGTATGACGTATGAAAGATATATGCTCTAAGATATCCATGATTGAAAATGACGTTTGACAGTTTCGAATGACAGATGTATGACGTACGACAGATCTTTGTTTTAAATTCAAGATGGTGGATGCGCGACGCTATGTAAATAAGCATGGGGGCCCTCGTGAAACTTCATGGGGGTCCTAGAGGACTGAAATTGTGAATGTGGGCCTCCAGGAGTCTTCGGGCAGGCTCGGACGATTGAAATTGTTTGAAATATAGGGTGTTCTACAAGCTCTATGACAAACTTTGACAGATGGTAGGTCACTTGATTTTAAACATTTTTATAAACATGGGTCCGATTCGTTTTTGTTTAGAAGTTACAAGCATTTGAAGAATCGTAATTTGTTCAGTCAACCAGGAATTGACAGAAAGTCACTTAGCATGTTAAACAATGCACACTTATAAAATATACACCTGCTTCAATAAAAAACGTAGGCATTTATTCTCCACTGAGGAATATGCAGATATTGTGTTTGTATATGGGTATGCAGCTAGCCAAATAAGAAATGATCCAAATCTCATTCTTCGAATGACCGAATCTTCAGTTCGTCGATGTGAGGCTTGCATTCAAGCTGAGAGTGGACATTTTTTATAGTCTTTAGTTTTGTGATTATCATTTAATTTGAATTTTTATCATTAATTGTTAATAACGTTTAAATGCTTGTAACTTTGTAACCAACCTCCCTTTTAAAAGATATTTATGCCCGAGCTAGCAGGGAGATTGGTTAAACATATAAAGGTTGTGATTTGTTCACAGTAATGATAACAACTAGGTAAAATGAAAGGTATTTACTATTCTCTTTTACATAAATTGATGAGACTTATCTTCATGTTTTAATATATATTCTGTCGACGTTTTCCTTGGGTGGATTGTTGACTTCTGCCCTATCTTTGTCCCATGTTCTTGGTAGCTCCAGCTGTGGTTTGCCAAGGTGGATGTTAGTCCCAGACAAGGTGGTTTCTTTTGTAAACTCCAAATAAGGTGAATTTCAATCTTCAAACAACGTCTTTTAGTTCTAACCAAGGTGAACTTCAAACCCAGACCAAGTGGCGTCTATCAGACGCCACAGATACTTAATAATCTCAATAAACTCTAATACACGTTCAATTGATATTGAATATAATTCTATTAGTTAACGATATGACTTCTTCAATAGTAACTTAGCTAAAGAGACCGATATCCTGTGTTTCACGTGGAAATCCAACTCTATCCCCATACTCTCTTGTACGCAGGTCATTCATTCAGGCGTTTTATAGCGAGGGATCACGGTATTTGAGTGCATAGTTCGGTAGTAGTATTTAAGTGGAGAATTTACACGTTACACACCCCCTTCGCCAAGGTAAAAAAAAATAATTTTCCAAAGAAAATTATTTTTTTTTCTTTAACTTTGAAGTTACAAAAAAAATTTTGAAATTGAAAAGAAAATGAAGCGCATAGTCAATTGAAAATGAGAGAAAAATTAATTCGATAAAGTTATGAGAAGTTTTTATGATACATTATCGTCAAGAAAATCATGTTTGAAAACCTGTAAAAGAAAAATCAAAACGTCAAGATAAGTCATACAACAAATTGATAAATTACTAATGTAAGTTACTTATGAAAGGTACAAGGTAAAATAATTTAAGATATTAAATAAATATTTATGAGCATAACACATAAGATACAAGAAACACTAAAATAGTTGACTTGTTAGTCATCGATAAAATTTAAAGATAAATAAAAATAAGAGAAGTTAAAATCGGTAAATCAAAAAAAATATCAGTAGATCTGCATTCGTTGAGGAGGTACGAGTTCTCATAAACTCAAGATACACTGAGTGCCTACAAACTAGATAAAGATAAGATAAGATATGCATGTCGACACACCAGCAAAGATAAACCTCAACGCAATACACGACTGAAAGATAATTGAAAGAGAAAAAAAAATGTGTCTATAATAAGACAAGTCAAAATCGGAAAAAAAAATACATAGCTTGACTATGAATATTAAAAATATTTAAAACGATAGCAACAAAAAAAAACACGAAAAATTATCAACCCCTAATTTCTGACTATGGGTTATCAAGATTAGAAAATTCAACATTGAAAATATAAATCACAATAAAGAAAAAACAGATACTAATAGGTTTTCAACCTGGCATCTCATGAATAAAAATGTAAGTATATATTTAATGAATAAAAATATTATGTCGACTAACTCAAAAAGAAAATTTTAAAAAAATTATTTAACAAATTTTGAAATATAATTCGAAAAATAAATTTATAGTAAAAATTCAATATATAAAACTATTATATAATCGATAAAAACAATTTTCTAAGTATTGACATACAGTTAAATTTACGGTAAGATAAATATGTCAGTGTATTTCAGCAAAAAATACACTCAACAACTAAATTAACAGAAAAAAACATATTCACATGAAGTTAATCAAAAGTAGTCAAATAAGTTAACTTCACAGTCAGTTAATCAGTTCATTCATGAGTTACTACCAGTTATTAGACAAATTCTTGTTTTAAAAAAAAAACCTCAAAGACACGTAACAAAGGATAGTATCCTAAAAAATAAGAATTTAAATTATGGTCTCGATGTTAAAGACTTCAAATAATGTATCCCACCCAACTAAGTAATATCTATTCAATTTCAGTTAGAGAAAGTGTTAAACTTCTGATCATGGAATCGTTAGATGCTTTGTTCAGATATTATCCTACGTTCATTCCTTCTACAAATGAATCAATAAACAAAAAAACTAAAGAAAACGATATAGATAATAGGAGAAAAGATAATAGGTAATAGAAAAGATAATAGGGCGCCAGCAAGTGGTTAACTTACGAAGATAAAAAAGAAAAATAAATTTTAGTGTACAGTACCAAAAAAGACTGAATCTTTAAAAGATTCATGAATCTATAAACACCAAAGTAAATTATTAGCTACGCACTGATTTATAATTAGATATTGCATAGCATAAATAAACTTCAGTTTATTAATAGAGAGCCATATATACTAAAAGTTATTGATAAACTCAAAAACCTATTTCGTATATAGGTACGAAATAGTACAAGATAAAGATAAGATAAAATAGTACAAGATAAAGATAAGATAAGATATATATGTATATTAGATAGTTGTTAGTAAAATTTAGGATAAATTTTTGTACACTAAACAAAAACTGAAGGAAACGATAATAGAAAAAAATTTTTTGTATACATCATTGCATCGGAAAAAGAAACAAAAAGAACTAAAAAAAAATAAAGTAATTCCTAGCAGCCACTTCATTTATTCCACACTCACCACCATTCAACAACATTCACCCACACTCCTCCTCATTCACCACCATTCATCCCCTTAGCGTACTAGAAAAAACAAAATCCTACGATTTCAAAATAAAAAACTGAATCTATAATAGATCCACTGATTTCAAAAATTTCTGAAGTAAATTGAGAGCTACACCCTGATTTTAATAAGAATTGCATAGCACTATAAACTTCAGAAACGCAACCAGATATATACAGGTCTCTCGTTAAGCCAAATATTCTTGCCTCGACTGAAAGATAAAGATACAAAGATAAGATAAGTCGAGCAAGAAAAAGATACAAGATAATTAACGAGAGGAGGTAATTATATATCTGCGTAATTGCCAACAAAAATAAACCTGATAGTTTGTACACCAAAAACAAAAACGAAAACTAAAAAAGTGATATAAGGTAAAACATAAGGAATAATAAAATTAAGGAATGAATTTATAAGATAATAACTAAAGCAATGAAACTTCGGTTAGCCCTTTCTTGTGAAAGAACTACCCTTAACGTTCTGCAATTTCTATCCACATGTTCACCAACCTTTGTTTCTAACTGAATTGATATTTCATAAGCTAGTTCACGAGCTATAAGGAAGTTAGGGTTTAACGACATATTGAAATAATCAGAGCATTAGAGTCAAAAGAAAAGTTATACGACAAAGATTAGGTATTTAAAATATCAACAAAATATCAAAGAAAGAGTCTAAGTAAATTTAAGTGATAACAAATATAAATAGGGATAATTCAAAATTTAGCAAAAGAAAATGTTAATCAAGAAATTTAGTTAACGAAGGCAATTCACTAATCATAAACTCATGCACAAGTTATTACCACTGAGAACCAACCAGAACAGAAAAGTTATGATTAAGAAAATTAGGCCCTTTACGTTGGTTAATACCAATTATGTAAGCCCCACGTTGGAGCGCCAATTATGTAACCAACCTCCCTTTTGAAAGATATTTATGCCCGAGCTAGCAGGGAGATTGGTTAAACATATAAAGGTTCTGATTTGTTCACAGTAATAATAACAACTAGGTAAAATGAAAGGTATTTACTGTTCTCTTTTACATAAATTGATGAGACTTATCTTTATGTTTTAATATATATTCTGTCGACGTTTTCCTTGGGTGGATTGTTGACTTCTGCCCTATCTTTGTCCCAAGTTCTTGATAGCTCCAGCTGTGGTTTGCCAAGGTGGATGTTAGTCCCAGACAAGGTGGTTACTTTTGTAAACTCCAAATAAGGTGAATTTCAATCTTCAAACAACTTGTCTTTTAGTTCTAACCAAGGTGAACTTCAAACCCAGACCAAGTGGCGTCTATCAGACGCCACAGATACTTAATAATCTCAATAAATTTTAATACACGTTCAATTGATATTGAATATAATTCTATTAGTTAACGATATTACTTGTTCAATAGTAACTTGGCTAAAGAGACCGATATCCCTGTGTTTCACGTGGAAATCCAACTCTATCCCCATACTCTCTAGTACGCAGGTCATTCATTCAGGCGTTTTGTAGCGAGGGATCACGGTATTTGAGTGCATAGTTCGGTAGTAGTATTTAAGTGGAGAATTTACACGTTACAACTTCTAAACAAAAACGAATCGGACACATGTTTATTTAAAAAAATATGTTCAAACTCAAGCAACCTACCTTCTGTCCAAGTTTGTCATAGAGCTTGTAGAACACCCTGTATAGGAATATATGGAGTTTTCATGGGTACCCTTGAGACTCTCATATAAATTTTAATGTTACTCAACCTCTTTCCGTTAGCTGACTTACAGATCACGGTTCAGGAATCCATACTCATTTGGAACCTTCTCAACAGAGGGCAATCGTATTCAATATTTGACGTATGATAGATCTATGGTTTAAATCAAAGATGGAGGATCTATGGTCCTTTCTATTTCAAATCCAATATGTTGGATCATAGGTGACGTTCACGTACCAAGTTTATTTTTAAAAAATTCAAAATTGAATAAATCGAGCTAGGGGTTTGAACCTCTATATTAGGAGTCCAACAATATCAAGCTCGAAAACAAAATTCATACTGATGAAATCCGCATGTAGAATTGAACCTGTCCTATCTATATTTGAAGTCCATGGCTCTACCAAGTTTTAAAAAAAAATTCAAATTGAAGAATCCAACGCGAGGATCGAACCTATATATCAGAAGTTCAACACTATCAAGCTCAAAAAAATTCATACTGAAGAAATCCGCATGTAGAATTGAACCCATTTCATCTATATTTGGAGTCCATTGCTCTACCAAGTTTAAAAAAAAATCGAATTGAAAATCCGTCCGCTATCATAATAACATTAAATTTCAAGGATTCAAGAGAACCAGCAATATGATATCATCAAAGTAGGAGATTTTATCAAAGTGATAAGAGTTCGCTGAATATTATTAGCGAAATCATGCAACAAACATTTCTTGGAATGTGAGTCTTTTCGAATATATGGTTAATTTCATGAATTCCTTTGAAATCTGTAATACTAGTAAGGATATATTTTGAAAGAGTCATGCTTCTCGCATAATTGTTGTGACAATCTCTCAAATTCCTGTTATGAATAATTCAAATGTCGGATTACATATATGGTTCGAATTGAATTATGTCATTTCATTATCATGTAAACTTTCGTAGGTGACGGACTTGTCAACACACTACTAAATAAATTGCCGATTTAGTTATATTTTCCCGGTTATTCTTATTGTGGACCTGGTACCAAGTTAGAAGAACGTTTCGTAGAGGTGATCCGGGAGAAAGTCATCCATTATGGCACTCAGAGCAGCAAGGCTTGCAATCAAGAAAGCAGGTGATCGTTGAAACATACAAGTACCAAGAATTATTCCATTCGAATCAAAATCAGGGGGTCATCTACCCTTAGTTCCAATATTTGCTGGACTATATGCTTTGGGAATGTTGTTGATTGGAGGTAGCGCTGTTGCCAAAACTATAGTTGACGCTAAAACGGCTACTAAAAAGTTGGAAAAAGAATATCGCCATAACAAGGCTATGGAATCTATAGGTAAAGGGCTCTGCGTGAAAAAATCTAAACGAGGATATCGACTTTACTTGAAAAAACAAAAAACTATTAAATAAGCTGCGGCTTCAAATTACCAAAACTATCAAAATATTTTCCAACATTTTCGATATTTGTGTAAGCTGTCAATGGCTGCCAGGCCCCTGTAAAGAATTCAAGTTGATCACCCCACATTCTTTTTCCAACAATTTTTTTTGGTGAATTATCACGCATAAATACACTCCTGAAGTGAGGTATATTTTTCGCATAATTTTCAATCTCATAATCGTATAGAGCTCTATTGCTCTATAAGTCTATACGATTATGAGATTGAAAATTATGCGAAAAATATACCTCACTTCAGGAGTGTATTTATGCGTGATAATTCACCAAAAAAATTGTTGGAAAAGGAATGTGGGGTGATCAACATGAATTCTTTACAGGGGCCTGGCAGCCATTGGACAGCTTACACAAAAATCGAAAATGTTGCAAAATATTTTGATAGTTTTGGTAATTTGAAGCCGCTGAAGGAGTTGGTGATTTACTTGAACGTTAAAATACTGTATAATAGAGATCAATAGCAGACCTAAAACACTGGGAATTGTGAAAAATTGTGTTTAGAATTTCTACAGAATAAAATGTTATAAATATTAATTATTAGCTTTATTTTAATCAGTCATGTCTGTAACATTTACACTAAAGAGTCTCACTTCAACGTTATCCATTGATCTCGTTCCTCCAATCGAATTGGATGAAAATTGTTAGTACGGACTTGCATAAATCGGATCCAATTCATATAATACAATACCGAATATAGAGGATAATACTGAGTTTTACTATTTTGACAAGGAGCAAGCAAGACTTACTATATCTACTGATACATATGAGATAACCGATATCGAAGATTATTTGAAAAAAACATTTGCTATCTGAAGAACGAAAGGAGGATACTTTCAAAGAAATATTTTTCCTGAGACTAAATAATAATACTTTAAGAAGCGAGATATTTCAAAAGTCATACTCTATCGTTTTACGAAATAAATTCTTTAGGAAGGCTATTGGGATTCTCCGATAAGATTTCAGAAAGTGGCAAGGTTCATGAGTACGATTTGCCTGTGAAAATCGTTAAGTTAGAAATATACATATAGATAGTCATATCAGCGAGGGAGCATTTTACAACGATATACGAATTTTCGGTGAACGTAGACCCATGTTACGCGATAGACGAAACGCCGAGAAATTTAATATACCTTCCCGTGTTGAAGAAAAAGATATATAATATAACTTTGAATATTCGGGATTAAGACTTTGAACTGGTTAATTTTAGAGGTGGATAAATTATAGTTAGATTGCAGCTTTAAAGAATGGTCTTGATTTTTTCCTCCAAGTATAAAAATATAGGTGTAAGAGTACAGAAACCATTAGTCATTCGAAAGCGATCCAGATCACACCTGACGTTCGAAAATAAAATATTTTTACAATCTATAGGTCATGTTATCCAGCAAGGCTTTCGATCTGTACCGCCCTCTCGTCAATGATGATTCAATCGTCAGAGTTGAAAGTCGGACGTATTTACCTTTTATTAAATCTTCAGTCAATAAAAACGGATAGACTCGTTTTAATGCCGTTCAGACGTTGAGAGTTGCATGAACTACCTGTTCTAACACAAGGTTCCACTAAGGAAGTATGGAACGTGAAAACTGGATCAATTATCGAATGTCCTCGATACAAAATTTGTTGCTTCCATAGGAATAGAAAAGACAATGATATTAAAGATCAAAATTATCTAGATAACATTGACGTATCAAATGTGAGACTTCTTTTTGAATGATGAATATATACCCCAAGAAAACCTGAATTCTTATTCCGGAAGGAACGATTTCGCCTAAGCTCATCATAACTATTCGGAATTTTCATCATTTATATGAATGAGAAAAATGCCGCTCTACTTGATTATGTACAATTCAAGTCACGAGCTATATTTGTAATCGAATGCTCTAGACGCGATGAAAGCTTCAAATCTTCTATCGTGGATGTTAAATTGGAAATTCACGCTAGAAATGGATTTCCAGCATCTTCAATAGCATACTGTATAATAATACATGATTGCGTCATCGAATATCTCCCTCTACGTGAAACTGTGAAGAAGGTGACATATTTCTAATCAGTTGAGGAGAATACATTAAAGATGAAGGTTGTAACGTTATATATTCAATGATTCGTCATTGCTGGGGAATTTTGCCCGAAAGAGATAGCTATAAATAATAGAAATTGAGTTTCTCATTTCATATTCAAACCTCCAAGAGAATATTTCACACTTACACTAGAAGATAAGAAACGAATCAGATACTTGGATCGATATCATCATGGTCTAAGGTATTGAAAAGGGAAAGTATCGTACGTAGAAATAGATTCTATTCTCAAAAAACTACAAACCGATGTAGATATCGTATATGTGAAGGAAAAAAAATAAATTTTGTTTTGTTTTCCTATTGAATAATTTGAATTGTATTGGATTGTCGCTTCAAATAAAAAATGTGGAAAATTATGGTTGGATACCTCCAAAGTTTGAATTAAAACGTCCTCTGTGCATGCAGCATGGTAGTGGGAAGCGCATGTGTCTGTGCATCCAGAATATTTTTAAAAATTCAAATGTCAGATAGATAGGTATTACGTAATATTCATCGAAAAATGTTGTTAGGTATAGAAACATCAGATTTTATATTTCTCACTGAATTCAAATTATTTTAAAGCTCTCATTACCGTCCGTTTGTCACTTGTCAATCGTGATAAACAAACATTAGGAAAGGATACAAAAACTCATAATTTTAGTTAAATATTTCTTCAATTTTTCATTCTTATTCCATACCTAGTTTACATTTCAAACACTTAAATTGATTGGTAGGAGATCCATCGAAATGAATAAAACATAGTAAATATGTTTATATTTTGAAAGAGTTACATAAAGGAAATGGTAGCTTGTGATAAATCAATAAAAGCTCATAAGACTTCAGTTTCTTAACCAAGTAACCTGCAGGAAAATTAACTAACTTTTTGTACCACTCTTCATAATCGATTGAGTTAGCGCATATAATCAAACCCTCATAAATAATGTCTTTAACTGTAATAGTAACGTCAGTATCCCAAAAATAGTTTTAATTTTTCCATTTATATCATTTAACAAATATTACAATATTTGTTTCAATCTTTCAATATTTTCTTTGAGCTCCACAACTACATATCAACATAAAGAATATCAAAATTTGAATGATATATCATACTACCCCATTTATCATGATTTGTCATAATGAACCAATAGTAAATATCTTCAATCAGGTATATAACTTCGATGAAGTTCATCCCAGATAGTAGGTGACAGATGACGTATTCTTTAAATCTAAAATGATGGATCTATTCTCCTAGCTCTATGTTCTAAATCCAATATTGTAGATGACAGATCTAGACCTTATATCAGATGGAGACTGATATATGACAGATCTATACTATAAATCCAAGGTGGTGGATCTATGTTCCTTACTCTATGTTACAGGAGATTTTTGATATCATTTGACTTATATGACATTTAAGAAAAAAATAAATTTTCCACCCGTGGGTGGGAAATTTTCCACCCGTGAGAGAATTTTTTTCTGTTTATTTTGAGAGAAGATGTCTTTTTTAAGTTTCTTAAATAAAAAGTTCATTTACCTATTTGATTTTATTGAGACTTATAAGCACACTTGACAACATTAGCACTTCTTAAGTTCTTTAGGATTAGTAAACACAAAATTAACAAGAACTGAAATTTTCAAACAAAGGATTAATAATTTTTGTATGTACATATATTTAGGGATTATTGACATTATTGAAATTGATCGTTATGGTCGAACTATTGTGAGATGCTACAGAAACCATTAACCCATGCGTAATTTCTTTGCTTGAAAAGTTCAGTTCTTGTGGTACAGATGATGAACTCTTCATGGTGACTGATGAAGGATTGGAGGAAGTAGTTTCGCCAGAGAGCAGATTAGCAGTCTTCGTTTGATTGGAGAACGAAGTATCTACATAGCCTTCCGCCACGGTACTCGATTTCCATCCTCCCAATCTCTTTATTTGTAGAACATCTCCTCCATTTTTTGTGAACAAAGTTGCTGCTGTACGCCGAAAACAATGCCCGGTATACTCGCCGACGTTATTTAGTTTCAAAAACGATGCTATTCTTTTCGGAAATTGCGATATGGAATTGTGTCCAAAGACTTGATTGGTAATTTTTCCAAATCTCATTTGCATGAAAAACCTCTCATTTTGAATTCGTGAACGGAGTTCCATATATTTCTTTACAATTTCAACCCATTTAGTGTTTAATATCAGGAACCATCGTGCTTGATATGTTTTTGTGTGAGGAATGATGATGCTGATCTTTTTTCCAAAATATCAATATCTTGGACTTTCACCTTAAGAAGTTCATCACTTCTGCAGGCTCCCGAAAGGCCAATTACCGAACTAACCTAAAATGTTGAAAAATATTAATAAAAATAACTATTTCATTAGTGTTAGAATAATAACCTTCAGAACAAGAAATTCTTCTGGTGCTTCATCTAAGAAAATATCAACATTTTCTTGGGTAAAGGTATTTAATTTCTTCGGTTTATAATTGGCATTTTGCCTTTTTAAAAAGCCATTAATTTTCCATACATTGATATGTCAACCTTGTCTCTGATAATTAAGGTTGTTTTTATCATGGAATACGTAGACCATAAGGTTGACGATTTCTTAGTCTTAGCCATTTCACTGAAGTAGGCAAGAACGATGTTTTCCGATGCAGCTTTTGTGACCCCTTCTTTGGCACACCAATCTCTGTACGTATTATATGCTTTATCATACCTCGGTCTACTTTTTTGGGGCATAAGATTTTCTTCAGCTTTCTCCGCTGCTTCCTTTATGTCTGGCGGTGTGCATTCTAGCTCTATATCCGACATTTTATAAAACAATTAAATTACACGGTCCGGACACTGACAAGAGCTGACAAATTTGAAGTGTTTATCAAACACCCGCCTACTCACTATTGGGAAAATAAGTTATTTGTTGTAAGTTGTCATCATCATTCTATGGTTGTCTTTGTAATTTTATTGTTGACTTTTGAGAAAAAATAATGAAAATTTTGCTTTTTTCCGAATTTTTGTTTAGAAGATTATAGTTGTAAATAAAATAGCATACAAAACTCGGTGGAAAGTTACATCACTGTCTCGAAATATAAGTTCACTTCGGCGCTACGCGCCTCAGTGAACTAACTCTCTCGACACTAATGTAACACTTCCCACCTCGGTATGTAATATACTATTATTAGAAAAATGTAGTTGGGGTCAGCAATTTTGTTATCTCGATATTGTTTCTATGGAGAAAATTGTTCAGGGAAATAGACATTGTATCGTTCGATTTATGATAACAATATGATAACATTCGTTTGGAAACTTATTTTTCCATGAAAAAGGGGATTTCTAGTAAAATCGTGAAAATGAATGTTGACATGAATAAATTATTCATTGAAAAATACGTAATAACTGTTTATCACACATTTGAAATATGTGAACACACCCTGTACATTATTGAAATGACGTCATTCAATTCTCAACATATAATGAAATTTAAAATTTTTGGACACACCTTGTACATTATATAAATGATTTCATTCAAAAATCGTGAAAATCAATATTGACATGAATGAATTATTCATTGAAGAATACGTAATAACTGTTTATCACACATTTGAAATATGTGGACACACCCTGTACATAATTAAAATGAAGTCATTCAATTCTCAACATGTAATGAAATTTGAAATTTGGGGACACACCCTGTAGGTACAGTATATAAATTATTTCATTCAAAAATCAATGAATAAATTATTCATTGAAAAATACGTAATAACTATACATATATCTAACATTTGAAATTTCATTCGTTGAATGAATACGTTGGACATCTCCGTAAGTAAATGAATTAATTAGATACAAGGTCATTATTCCGTTCAAAACACATGTCTCTCTTATCTATCTCTGCGATAACATCAACTTCACTTTATATCATATCGTTCGTTCTAGTCTCATTGAATTCGAATGAAAAATTGATATTTAACACGGAGTTGTCGTCTATTAGTTTCATATTTGAAAATAACTATGTAGTTTGATATCCAAATCTACGAAGACAACTTTTACAAGTCTCCGAAGGAACTCCTATGTACCGAAGAGTTTCACTTCCCCCGGTGGGTCTCATTTCTATATATCATATAACTTCAATCTCCTGAATACACATAAAGACTCATGGGGGATCACATGAAGACTCCTTGCGCCCCAGTGCCCCCATGAAGAATCACTGAGGGTCTAATAAAATATTTCATTCCTCTAAGCCCCCATACGAATTCTCATACATATATTTCAAGTTAGTAGCGCATGAGCAGAACTGACATTTCGTAGCAGAAATTCACGACCCATACCTCTTCGCTCTCCTGATATCCTGATACGCACGCTCCTTCCAGAGAGCATTTACGGCACTAATTAATGCCATTTTTCTTCTTCTTTCTCATACATGTCACTTCTTCAGAACAAGAAATTCTTCTGGTGCTTCATCTAAGAAAATATCAACATTTTCTTGGGTAAAGGTATTTAATTTCTTCGGTTTATAATTGGCATTTTGCCTTTTTAAAAAGCCATTAATTTTCCATACATTGATATGTCAACCTTGTCTCTGATAATTAAGGTTGTTTTTATCATGGAATACGTAGACCATAAGGTTGACGATTTCTTAGTCTTAGCCATTTCACTGAAGTAGGCAAGAACGATGTTTTCCGATGCAGCTTTTGTGACCCCTTCTTTGGCACACCAATCTCTGTACGTATTATATGCTTTATCATACCTCGGTCTACTATTTTGGGGCATAAGAATTTTCTTCAGCTTTCTCCGCTGCTTCCTTTATGTCTGGCAGTGTGCATTCTAGCTCTATATCCGACATTTTATAAAACAATTAAATTACACGGTCCGGACACTGACAAGAGCTGACAAATTTGAAGTGTTTATCAAACACCCGCCTACTCACTATTGGAAAATAAGTTATTTGTTGTAAGTTTGTCATCAATCATTCTATGGTTGTCTTTGTAATTTTATTGTTGACTTTTGAGAAAAAATAATGAAAATTTTGCTTTTTTCCGAATTTTTGTTTTAGAAGATTATAGTTGTAAATAAAATAGCATACAAAACTCGTGGAAAGTTACATCACTGTCTCGAAATATAAGTTCACTTCGGCGCTACGCGCCTCAGTGAACTAACTCTCTCGACCACTAAATGTAACACTTCCCACCTCGGTATGTAATATACTATTATTAGAAAAATGTAGTTGGGTCAGCAATTTGTTATCTCGATATTGTTTCTATGGAGAAAATTGTTCAGGGAAATAGACATTGTTATCGTTCGATTTATGATAACAATATGATAACATTCGTTTGGAAACTTATTTTTCCATGAAAAAAAGGATTTTTAGTAAAATCGTGAAAATTAATGTTGACATGAATAAATTATTTTTGAAAAATACGTAATAACTGTTTATCACACATTTGAAATATGTGAACACACCCTGTACATTATTGAAATGACGTCATTCAATTCTCAACATATAATGAAATTTAAAATTTTTGGACACACCTTGTACATTATATAAATGATTTCATTCAAAAATCGTGAAAATCAATATTGACATGAATGAATTATTCATTGAAGAATACGTAATAACTGTTTATCACACATTTGAAATATGTGGACACACCCTGTACATAATTAAAATGAAGTCATTCAATTCTCAACATGTAATGAAATTTGAAATTTGGGGACACACCCTGTAGGTACAGTATATAAATTATTTCATTCAAAAATCAATGAATAAATTATTCATTGAAAAATACGTAATAACTATACATATATCTAACATTTGAAATTTCATTCGTTGAATGAATACGTTGGACATCTCCGTAAGTAAATGAATTAATTAGATACAAGGTCATTATTCCGTTCAAAACACATGTCTCTCTTATCTATCTCTGCGATAACATCAACTTCACTTTATATCATATCGTTCGTTCTAGTCTCATTGAATTCGAATGAAAAATTGATATTTAACACGGAGTTGTCGTCTATTAGTTTCATATTTGAAAATAACTATGTAGTTTGATATCCAAATCTACGAAGACAACTTTTACAAGTCTCCGAAGGAACTCCTATGTACCGAAGAGTTTCACTTCCCCCGGTGGGTCTCATTTCTATATATCATATAACTTCAATCTCCTGAATACACATAAAGACTCATGGGGGATCACATGAAGACTCCTTGCGCCCCAGTGCCCCCATGAAGAATCACTGAGGGTCTAATAAAATATTTCATTCCTCTAAGCCCCCATACGAATTCTCATACATATATTTCAAGTTAGTAGCGCATGAGCAGAACTGACATTTCGTAGCAGAAATTCACGACCCATACCTCTTCGCTCTCCTGATATCCTGATACGCACGCTCCTTCCAGAAGAGGCATTTACGGCACTAATTAATGCCATTTTTTTTCTTCTTCTTCTCATACATGTCACTTCTTTCCAATACATAAATCAGAGAGGCCAGAGAGGTCATTGACCCCAAGGCAAAAGGGAACCATTTTCGCTACTTTGAACCTTAGATTTCCTTATGGGAATTTACATGTAAAAATGAGCCAAAGTGGGGTAGAACCGGCCTAGCCTATATACTCATAAGTCTTTTGATGTAGCATTTTTATGTCAAACATACGTTCCTATGAAGAAACATCCTTTTAAAACAGGATGATATTAACCTACGTCACGTTTATGATGAACATGTTAGCCCAGATATGACGTATGATGAATTCAAGGAATTATGCTCTCTGTGTTGGAGCGCAGATAAATATGGATTCATAGTTATAGTGAAGGATTTCAACTTGAATTAAGGACTTTATCGAATGGGTTTTGATGAATTTATAAAAGTGAAATCATAATAGGCTAACGCTCAGTTCTCTTCCATCATGACTTCCAAGAACATGTCTAAGGAACACCAACGTAAACTTAAGATTCATCAGCTGGTTAGGGATGTAAGGAAAAAATATGCTGCCTTCAAGATGGGACGGTCTGAGGAAGATGAAACGATTCAACGAATATTTTCTCCAATATCTGAACATTTTGAACGAATCGAGGATAAGCAGGCGGCTTCAATACTTCAACGTGCAACTATTTAACCCCAAATGCTCGAAACAACTCCGTTCAAAACAAATTTGCTTCCAAACAGACCCATTTCATAACGACTCCGTTTTCCAACGACTCCGTTTTCTAACGAATCCCAACGGGTTGGTTCCTCAATGGGTCCATCAAAGCGGATCCGTTAACGGGTCCATTCACAACGGGTCCGTTCGCAACGGGTCAGTTCACGAAGTCGTTTCAATCAACTCCGTTGAAATATCCTCCGTCAATTTCAATAAATCCACCTAGTAAAGGTGATGAGGGTTCCTACGCTAGCTCGCCGTTCGAACGAATAGCGAAATTTCAACGGTCGAAAATAGTTTCTACTTCAAAATTTCAACCACCAGATATAGTAGCTGAATCAAAAATTGAGAAGGCCTATGATAATGAAGATGAGGATAAATCTATTTTAGTAGAAGATGATCTTGAAAAATCACAACAACTATTCAACGAGTTGAGAAATTCCGAGCAGTTGTATGAATACTTCGGAAAATATCCAGAACCAGTACGTAAATATGTCAATCAGGCTTGGAATCAGTCAACACACATCGATCCTACTTTCGGATCAAAATACGAACCAGAGGCATCAAAGTGGACTCTTGGCAACACTGTAATTGATTTCAATAAGAAAAGTGGTGAAATTATTGTTGGATGTCAATCATTTATCGGTACCCACGGTCTTTATGAGCTGATTTTCATGAAAGGTCCTCAAGAATATACAGATGAAGAAAAAGAACATGATGGAAGAATTTTGGAAATAACATATGTACATAAGAGAGGATGTGACCCCACAAAGCCAGTCAGAAGTAGTAAGAGTGATAAATATAGATATATTATCGAGCGATTGCTTCCTTTTCAGCAGAGTGGAAAAGGATTGATGACGTATAACGATAAACCCATAGAGTATGTACACTGGGATGATGTAAATGAGCTCGTAGATCGACTTCGTTCATTATACGCTCCTAAGCTTGCAGGAAATTTTGCTAATGACAATGAAATCGAGTCAATTATCGAGGAGCTTCGTGAAGCTAATGTTATCTACTAAAGTAGATGGAGAAACTATTCTATCTAATCATGTCGATTGATAAGTTTGGTCGCTAATCTCGTACATCTCACGTGAAACGTATGAAGATTGAAGGATTTTCCACGAATGCACAAGGTGACTTTGATTTTGGTGCGCATAAATTCTGTAACGTTAAAATACCAACAAATGACACAGATTTGGCTACGAAAGAGTACGTGGATTCTGAGACGAATGAGGTGAAACCTGATATTTCTAAACTCGATCAAGCGATTGAATCTACAGTCCAAGATACCGAAAAATTAGGAGAGAAATTCTATTCTTTCAAGAATTCAACATATGAATCACTCAATCACATAAAAATAGACATAAATGAGCAAATTAATGCAACTCACAAACACCTGGAGCAATATTTCGATGATTTCATTACAGGTCTAGAAGCTACTCTTGATACAAAGCTTATGAGACAATAAAGCTTACTCGAAAAGAAACTGAAAAAAATATTTGGTGAGGTGCTTGGACCTCATGAATTCAATAGGCTGAGTAGGACAAATGTTATTGATGATAAACTTGCAAATCTTGAAAATGAATTTAAGAAGCTGAATGATAAAATTGAAGTTAATAAATCACCAATAACCTCGATCAATAATAAAATCTGGCGATCGTCAAATCATAGAGATTAAGGAAGCTGAATAATGAATTTTAAGTTAATGAATCATCAACTTTGATCGATGTTGGTACATTCATGAGAAAAAAATCAAGTAGTCGAAGGACTACATAAACCAACACGTAAATATTTCTTACGAAGGCGTACAATCATGAAGGGATTAGATGACTTGTGGCAATGCGATTTGGGTCAGATAGACATGTATGCTCGAGAAAATGAAGGCAAAAAATTTATTCTTGTAGTTATTGATTATTTTTCAAAGTTTTTATGGACTAGAGCATTGGAAACGAAAACAGGTGAAGAAGTCAATCGTGCGTTTTCGGATATACTCGAGCAAAGTGGTCGAAGGCCTAAGAATCTACACTCGGATCAAGGAAAGGAATTTTCTTAACACAAAATTTCAGAATTTAATGAAAAAATACAATATTAATCACTAAAATGCGTCAAGAAAGCTGCCATCGTTGAACGAGTTATACGCATTCTCAAAGATGGATTGTTTCGATATTTTTCATTAAATGGAGCTTACAAGTGGATAGATGTGTTTGAAAACAACGTTGACAAATATAATGATTCCAAACATAGAACTATTGGAATGAAGCCACCTGACGTCAATAAGAAAAATGAAAACCTCTCACTGAATTCAGTCTATTCTCACATAAATATTGCTGTAAGAAATTTAATTTTGGCGATAAAGTGCGAATCAGCACAACACAAGCATGTGTTTTCAAAAGAATATACACCTAACTGCACTACTGAGCTGTTCAAAATCGTTAAAGTTCAGACAACCAGTCCTGTTACTTATCTTCTTGAAGATACTGAGGGACATCCCATTAGTGGTGGTCTTTACGAAGAGAAATTACAGAAAGCTAAATACTCTGACGTTTACTTGCGCAGAAAAGGAAATAAGGTGTTCGTTCATTGTCTGGTTATGCCAAAGTCACATGATTCTTGGATTGATATGAGTAACAAACTTTAAGTTCAGTTGAGTATTGAAGTTTGAAGTAGTAAGATGTCCCAAGACAGTGGTTTTATCGTCGAAGATTTGGAAAGAATTTTTGGCGTCCACGATGAGCCAGCCAAAAATTGAAAAAATTTCATTTGGAACTGTGGCTTTCGCGCTGAAGTATTTCTAGTGGAAAATGATTTGAGTCCAGCTCGAGAATTCAGCTCTGCAGTAAGAGTAAGCTGTAATGATGGTGTCATATCAATTGATGAATATGAATGGGAATCACTCATGAAATTAATTGAGAATAATGGGGTAGGAGAAAAAAATAGTAGAGGTCAAGTGTTTTTCTATGAAGAAGAAAAATTATTCTCCATCTCAAAGTGAGAAAATGGTCTATATTTCACCGAATATGATGTATCTGACCTGATCAAGTTGAATGATATTTTAAGCCAAAGAATTGGGATATTACACAATATCAATTTTTTTTGTATTATCATAAATTTATACTAATTGTTAAAGAAATTACTTGGAATAATGATAAATCTGTCGAAGATGTAACTTATGCCTTCTGTAACATAAATCCAACAATTGAAAGCTATTCAATTTTAAAATGTATGTATTTTGATGAAAACAAAGTTCTGAATGATGTAGACAGAGAAATTTTCAATTTTGTAGGAGAATAAAAAGCAAGAAAAATAAATGAGTGGTTTTATTTCAACAAGATATATACAAGTCTCGACTTGTATAATATTTTGAATATAGATTAGTCATAATATGTCTTTTGGATAATCTTTAACTATTCAAGACTAATATAGGTTCGATCCCTGCACTCGATTTTTTTTATTTGAAATTGTTTTTTGAAAACTTGATAGAGCCATGGACTCCAAGTATGTATGACAGGTTCAAATCTACATGCGGATTTCTTCAGCATGAATTATTTTGCGCTTGATAGTGTAGGACTTCTGATAATTAGGATCGATCCTTGCGCTGTATTTTTTGATTTGAGTTTTTTTAGTGCTTGGAAGAGCAGTAACATAGTAATGAACTCCTAATATAGAGGTTCAAACCCCAAGCTCGATTTCTTCAGTATAAATTTTTTTCTAAGCTTGGTAGAGCCGTGAACTCCGAATATAGATATATTGCGTTCAATTCTAAATGCGGATTTATTTAGTATCAATTTTTTTTGAGCTTGATAGTGTTGAACTTATGATATATAGGTTCGATCCGTGCGCTGGATTTTTTAATTTGAATATTTTTTTAACCATGGTAGAACAGTGAACATAGTGTTGAACTCCTACTATAGATATATTGTATTGAATTCTACATACAGATTTCTTCAGTTTAAATTTTCTTTTGAGCTCGATAGTGTTGGACTCCAAATATGGAGGTTCAAACTGCGAGCTCGATTTCTTCAATTTCGAATTTTTTTGAAATCAACTTGGTACGTGAACGTCACCTATAATCCACCATATTGGATTTGAAATAGAAAGGACCATAGATCCTCCATCTTTGATTCAAACCATAGATCTGTCATACGTCAAATATTGAATACGATTGCCTTCTGTTGAGAAGGTTCTAAAGGAGTAGGGATTCCTGAACCGTGATCTGTAAGTCAGCTAACGAAAAGTAAGGTGAAATAACATTAAAATTCCATATATTTCTGTATATCGAACAATTTCAGTCGTCTAAGTCTGCCCGAAGACTCCTGGAGGCCGCCATTTACAATTTCAGTCCTCTAGGTCCCCCATAAAGACTCCCGAGGGCGCCCATGCTTATTCTCATAGCCTAGCGCATCCACCATCTTGTATTTAAAACATAGATCTGTAGTACATCTGTCATTCGAAACTGTCAAATGTCATTTTGAATCATAGATATCTTAGAGCATAGATCTGTCATACGTCATATATCCCATCTGTCATTATTAAACGTCAAATGTCATCTTGAATCATAGATATCTTAGAGCATAGATGTGTCATATGTCATACATCCCATCTGTCATTCGTAACTGCCAAATGTCATCCTGAATCATAGATATCTTAGAGCATAGAACTGTCATACGTCAAACATTCAAATTTTAAATGCGATTGAAACGCGATTCTGAATGATGAGAATATAGTGAATACCATGAACCGCCATCTTGAAACGCCATCTGGTGGTCAGGTTCTTAATGACTATAATACAGTGATCTGTAAGAATGCCATCTGGTGGCTATATTCTCAATGGCGATAATACCATGAACCGCCATCTTGAAACGCTATCTGATGGTCAGGTTCTCAATGGCGATAATACTGTGATGTGTAAGAACGTGATCTGTAAGAACGACCTCTGGTGGCCAGGTTCTTAATGACGATAATACCGTGGTCCGCCATCTTAGAACGCTATCTGTTGGTCAGGTTTCAGATTACGATACTACCGGAAAATGGCCGACATCCGCTGTTTGAATTTCCCGCCACAAAATGGCCGACTTCCGGTGCAGAACCTACATAGTTTATCTACTAATCGAAAATCTTGAAGAGTTCCTCTTCAAATTTCTTCTTTCAAATTTAAAAGTTAATATAATTTTAAGGTGCAATAACATCAAACCCAATACTAGGGAGAAAAGTATTGAAACATTTTCCACTGAGAGTTTTGTTGTTGATCTCTCCGATGACTTGAAAGAATTGTATAACGCTATATTTCGGGCTGTCATTCTTAGGAAAATGGATGAATTTCAGGAGCGTGACAGTGGGTCGGCTCTTCATCAATGCAAATGAATACAGACCGATAACAATAGGTAATTCTACATATGTAGAGTTACCTATGTTTATTCAAAAAGAAAAGGCCGTAGTAAATGTTACGTATAATGACTCTCATTGTTTTCTTTGTCACGTTTCAGGCCTGCTAGACAGCATATTAGGACTTCTTCATACCCACCACCTAGCTATATTTTGAACTATGAGGGTTTATCTTTTCCAATGACACTAGACCAAATTCCTATGTTTGAAAAACTCAACGATTCAGCAATAAACGTCTAGGTGATTGAGAAGAAAACAGTGGTTCTGATATTTTTGAGCAAAAAGAAAGATAAAGAGCGTATACATTTATTGATGTTAAAAACTGAAAAAAATTATACCGCTATCATGATGCAAATCATTTTACTTGGATGAAAAGCATGTCACGTCTACTTTCGTCTCAAGATTCGAAAATAATTTTCTAACTGAAAATTCATTAGAAAAACATGAAAAGTATTGTGATGGTCTGAACGAATGTAAAGTATCGTGCCCTCCGAAGGAAGTTGATTTTATAAAGTTTAAAAATTTTTCGAACGGGGAAAAGGTTCTTTTCATAGTTAACTCTGATATTGAATGTCTTTTGGTTGAATTGGAGGAAAAAATATCTGAAAAAACTGTGATGTATCAAAAACACATTCCTTACAGTGTAGCTTATTATCTGCACTGTAGTTTCGATGATTCAATCTCCTATTATAAGTCATATACAGGGCAAGATTGTAAGACTTGGTTCATGAAAGAGCTTACTCAACTGGCTGAAGATATGGAACCATGTTTTCTTGATACCATTCCTATGAATAAACTGTCGAAAGAAGAATGGATTTCATTTTACAAGTCTGGAAAGTTCATATCTGTGATAAGCCATTTAATCCTACAGATATCAGAGTTGAATACCACTGTCATTTCACAGGGTGTTATCAGGGTCCTGCATATCATGACTGTAATTTGAATAACAAAAACAGACAGAATATGCCATGCTTTCTGCAAAATTCCAGCGGTAATCACTCACACTTCATCATAAAAAATCTTGCGTCAGATATCAATAGTAGAGCTGATGTTCTACCTATAAATGAAGATCGATACATAGGTTTTACGAAACATCTAGCAGATTCATTCATTTTCCTTAGATTTATAGACTCATTCAGATTTATGTCAACAATAATAGAGAAATTATCGTCTTTTTTGAAACCTGAACAGAATAGTTATTAACGTAACAAGTCCGATATGTAGCAAATAACGGATGAGGTTGGATATTGTAATCCGAGGCGCAGCCGAGAAATATAACTAACCGAATCCGTTATTTGCGTATCGACCGTGTGTCATTAAAGACTTTTCGTAATCCCGTTGAAAGATTATATTTTGATTCCAAAGAAAGAAAAAACCCCGTACCTCGTAATGTTAAAGAAAAATCCCAACGTCGTGCACTCTGTTGTCATGGAACAGTTCGACAATTTCATAAACAGCGTCAGTTTTTTGTATTCTCAAGTTCGCTTTAACGACGACCATGGATGAAATTGATGAAATTGAGAAACAAAATCAAATTCCTTTAGAAATATTGGGATAATCATGTGCAGTGCAGCGAGTGTTGATTAACTGCCAGAAATAACTCAAGAGCGATATCAAAAAGAATATGAAAAATTTGAAATGTGGCGTAAAAGCAAGAATGTAAAGGTGGTTAATGAAGATGTATTATTAGCCTAAGCAAAATGAAAATCAGAGGCTTATTCTACCAACTCGCTGTGGACCAAGATTTCAATGTTGTTATTGTAAGCAGAATGAAGTTTTGAAATAAATATTTGAACAAGTGATTTCTTAACGCCACCGGCCGATAAAATTTTTTAACAGCCGGCGGCCGATAAAACTAACTTTTCAATTGTCATTTGAATACCGTTAAATAAAAAAAACAGTATGGGATTACGAACAAAATTTGTTAGAAGGCATTATCAAGATGACGACCAGTTTCAGTTATTGAACAGAAAAGGGGGTTTTCCGTATGATTATATGAATTCATAGGACAGACTTGACGATACTACATTCCCCTCAAAAGAACAATTCTACAATAAACTGACCAATTCAAACATTTCAGACGAAGACTATAAACATACTTTGACAGTATGGAACTCTTTTGACTTGTGAAATATGCGTGAATATAGTGATCTTCACCTCAAAACTGATGTTTTGCTACTAGCAGACGTTTTTGAAAACTTCAGAAAAGATTATTTGAACACCTATTCACTCGACCCTGCTCATTATTATTCCCTACCTGGTTACACATGGGATGCAATGTTAAAATATGAAGATCAGAAATTGAAATTGTTGAAGGATATCAACCAAGTCATGATTATCGAAAAAGGGTTACGAGGCGGCATATCTCAATTTTGTTACCGGTATGGAAAGGCTAATGTAGTGTATCCCCCCATAAATATATGGGGGAACAATATAATCCTAACGAACCAGAGTCCTATTTGATGTATTTCGACGTCGTGAACTTATACGGGGCTGCCATGCAGAACTATCTACCCTATGATTATTTTGAATGCACAGACGAATATCCACCAGACCCATCTTTGATTTCTGACAACTCGGACCAGTGGCGTAGCCAGAGTTAGGCCCTGGGGGGGATATGAGGCACAGCTCCACGAACCGACGTTATAGAGCGCAAAGGTTGAATTTGATATGTTATTGATGAAGTCAAATCAAATTTATTCAATCACTATTTTGACTAACTTAAATGATTGTTACAGTTTAACGCTTTATGATATTTATTGCAGAAAATAAAACAGGTTTTTTTTGTTTTGTTGTTCCGAAATGCATGGCGGCAAGGTATACAAATGCAAAATGAGGTCTTTTTCAATTCTGAGCGTATAATGGTATCCCAACTTGAACTTGGACTTGAAATTGAATCTAAATGAGCCTTTATTCCTGTGAGTAGCAGCGTCACCAACGGCCATCGATATTGCTTATAGGCAGCGCACACGTTAGGTTATAAGGGTTAATTCACATTTATGCTATTTCATTAAGCTCGTTTGATACGGTAATATTATTCGGAGAATATTTTCGCGAAATATTTTACATGTCCAGTGTGTATTAAATTTTTTTTACAATATTATAAATCAAAGGCAAACGTTGGTTTTTAATGCATAAAAAAAAGGGTAAATATTTTGAAATTAAATTAATTTAATTATTATGGCATTTAAAAGGTGATAACTTTTCTTCCAGAAGGACTTGAAAAAACATGTCACGCTAACTGCGCTGGTCCTAAAGGAATTCGCGAAAATATTTCCAGAAAAATATCACGGTATCCTTGGGATTTTAATATTCAATTAAGAAAAATGAGGTTTTAAGTTTTATTTATTTTTGCCTTGAAAGAATAACAATTATTCATTATCCATGGGGCTTGGGAGGGGGAATATCTTCTATATCCCCCCGTGGCTACGCCACTGACTCGGACGTGGGATATTTTTATGAAGTTGTTTTAGACTACCCCCAAATTTATACGAATCACATAAAGATCTCCCATTCTGTCCCGAGAAAATAATAGACGCTTCATCCAAAAATAAACAAGAAAAATTACGGACAACTCTATATCCAAAAAATAACTATGTGGTCCATTATAGATATTTGAAGAAATGTGTGGCAGCTGGTTTGATAATAAGAAAGATTCATAGAGTACTGTATATGTTTAAATTAATGAATAACGCTGTATTTGGCAAAACTTCAGAGAATAT
>JARQZK010003895.1:0-35188 GCA_030704885.1 Cynegetis impunctata
AATAATGTCAGTTCATTGATCGTCTTTCTGGTGAATAATCATATTTGCAGATCTATAAGAAGTTCATATTTTACTGTTATAAAACTTTTGGAGGACATATTACATAATTTTCTGTGATGAACTATTCTTTTAGCATTGAAGAAATATAGCGAAAAATTTACATGCCGAAAGGCATACAAAGACAATTTTGTTCAATGAAAAAACTGATTTCTCTGATAATTCAATTAGTTTCTTTCATTTCTGATTTAATGTACTGAAAATAAACATCATACTTTGTTTAACACATTGGAGATTAATATGCCTATAAAACAATTCAACGTTTTCCACAAACATGTGACCCGCTTAAACGAAACAAATAAAAAGGAAATGGAACAAAGTCAACATATGATTAACAAACGATCTAGTCAATTTGATATTGGATTCCACAGACCTGCTTGAAGTGAGTGAGGCTATTCAGTCACTGAGGACTTGATGGTATCACAACCAAAACTCTCAAACATATAGCATCTAATATGGCGCATCACCTTGTTTTCATAATAAATATGTTTATAAGTACAGGTACCTTTCCATCGTCCTCAAAAACCCCAGTTGTTGTACTGCTGTACAAGAGCTGAGATGTGAACATGAAAATAACTACATATCGTCTAATATCCCTATCATCTAATATATCAAAACTTTAGAAAGTATTTTCCACTGCAGAACTAAATTTAAAAGAACGTGTAGGCAGCAGCACCTCGTCACTAAGGTCGTATTTCCCCCTCAGAGGGCAGATATGCAGAAAGAAAATCATGCTGATTAGCCCCACCGCATATCGACTACGAAGCAGGTCGAATGAAAATAGTGACCAGCTAGATAAGATGAGAATTGGCCATCACTGCGAAATGCATCGCGTGTACATAAAAATACTTTAAATGTCTACATTAAAATAAGAGCAGTTTAGGAAATTATTTGAAACCCCCAAAGGATACTTCTCTAGCATCATTCACATTCATCCCTCTAACTCAATCTGTCGAGGCAAGCACTTTCTCAGGGAAATCTTTAAGCAAAAATGGCGACCGGCAGTTCAAAAAAAGTTTATATCATATCTTCAAAAGATACTTCCCTAACAAACTCAATTAACATAAAAATTTTCAACTCTCAAACTCAATTTGCATGATACCTCCAAAAAGCACTATAAGGTTAAATTTCGGATATGGTGTTCATAATAATTTTACTTGTCATCAGTTTGAAAGATTTCAGCCCATGCATCTCCACGCCACTCCCTTACCCAAAGTTTGGAAGTACCAACATTTCGACTGAATTTACCCAAATTTTGATATTTTTGTTCTGCCTTGAAAAACAACCAAAGATTTCAGCTCATTTTTACTGACAAGTTGCTGGAAATGCCTAGATGCACCGTGATTTTTTTTTTTATATCGGACAACAAAAATAAAGTGTAGAATCTTAGTTCAGGAGGTATAAAAAGGATATAAAAATCACCTCTACACCTCACTGTTGAATTTCAATACAAAATACAGTGCAATAGTCACTCTCAGGGAAAATAAGACTAAAAATTAAACTCATTTTATAAACTAACTAAGAAAACTTACTTTGAAATTAGGATATTCATTCATCATTATGGTAACCATTCCAACATAAGGTAGAAATCCTCTTGCTCTTCCTACAACATCTGCCTTTGTCAGCCACAACTGGCCGGGAGCATACAATCCTCTATCATCTACACTATTATTATCCCCTTTAGTAAGGAATTTTATTGTTCCATTTCCTCTAAAATCCAAAATAAGAAGTTGAAATTCTCAAAAATGAAAAACTATATCACTATGAAAAGCATGAACTTATCTCTTCAATAAATACTAACTTTTCATGGAGTTTCAATACCCTGTGAACTATTGGAATATCTCTTCCTTCCACTTTAAAAACTACAATCTCTCCAACACGTACAGGTTCTTCAGGATAATTAGTTAGAAAGAGTAAGTCTCCTCGATGAAATGCAGGTTCCATACTACCTGATAGCACTACAACTATTGGACTTTCACTACCAGTAACAACCATGAGGCCCTTCCATATCATTAATGCCGAAGATACTATCATACCAAAACTAAGGACTTGATATAAGAACTGAAATAAAGTTGCATATATATTTCACATAGAATGAAGATATCCATTGAATTTACCTGTCGCTTATTCATACGCTTCACATCATCAAATAGAGAAACAACCTCCATTTTTATAAAATAATATTATGGCTTACCAATATTATCAAGATGGTACAAATCTGCTAAAGCAGAAAGAAAATTTCCTTGGAATTTTGAGTAGTACCTTTTAAAAGTTTTTGACACGCTTTTGAAGACACGTCAGAGATGTCAAGCAGCCGGTGGCCACAGTGCGGCGAAGAGGATAGTTCTAGTTTACAAACAATTCGTAAAATTTGTCGAAATTGGTAAGTTCTGTGGTGTGTTTTCAGTTCTTAACTCAATCTGCCCGATGATGGTCGCAATCACAGTGTTATATTTTTCAAAGTATTTTTGTGATAATAAACGTAGTAAATTCAAGTTTTGTTTTTGTTCATCATGTTAAATTATCACGTAATAACGACGGATTCCATCAACAATTTCATTTTAAATTCTGCGTGTGCGAAGTGAACTCGTAAATTTATTCAGATAATAGAACTTGTATACAGGGTGATTCAGTAAGGGTGGCGACCGGCCGTATCTCAGAAACCGTATGTCCTAGAATTTGGGGAAAAAAATTCTTATATGAAAATCTACCCTAAAAATGATTGAAAATATTTTTGAGTCTATAGTTTTCCGCTAGGTGGCGCAATCTATCACTTATAAAATATATTTGGATTTTTCACGAAATATTCCCCAATTTAGGTTGGTAAAAAATATCAACTTTAGAAACTACTGTCCTAAACTTTTGTTAAAGTCATTTTTCTGTTTTACCTATTCTGAAATGGGGGGGGAAGTTCTCTTTCTTTGACATAAAAAAGACTGTAACCCCATAATGCATGAACCGATTTTCGATAACATAGACTCTATGCAAAGAGTATTGAATATAGATTTCAGTAATAAATAACAAAAACACTTTTAATTTTCCAATCGGCAATTAGAGGGCGTTATCTAACACCTAGCTCTATTTATGATTTTTTTTGAGAAATTTCAAATGCAATGCTATAAATCTAACTAGCTAACAAAAAGCCTTTGACTTATTGACCTGTCAAAACCGCGAACTGATATCTCTCTTCATTCCAAAGATATTGGCATTTTTTATGAGTGTTAGTGATTGTTGGCTCGCCCTGTAAGGTGGAAGAGAAATTATGTTGCTAAAATTGTAAAAAAATTACAAGTAGAAACGCATCATGAAAATATTTACTAACATTACATAATGAAACAAAACTAGTCCGGTCAAATTAGACCAAAAATTAGGAGTGAAGTTACAAACATTCGCACCCAGCTGAAAATTAGTAGGATTGTTCAAAACATCATTATAAATGAAATCTAAAAAGTCCTCATCGATCCGATACGTGCAAAAAATTTACTCGGGGTCGAATATCACAAAAACGGTTTTTTGCGATTTTCAGCAAAGCATTAAGTTTTATCATGGAATTAGTCTAGACAAAAATTGTAGATAACCTAATTATCTATAAAAAACGTTTGAATAATTTTTTTCTTCAGAGCCACCGTTTTTGAGATCAACGATTCAGAAAGTTGAAAGAAAAAAACACTAGCTCAAAGGTGGCGTTGAAACGTGCATATTATGATGATTACAACTCTTTCAACTTTTTGAATCGTTATATCTCAAAAACAGCGACTTAAAGAAAAAGTATTTTGAAATTTTTTATAGATAATTATCTGATCTACAATTTTTTTTGGGCTAATTTCATGCTGAAATAATATGATAAGGATGCATTTTATAATCCCTTAATATTCTTTGCACCAAAGAATAATTCAATCCTAGATCTCCTGCAATTTTTCGAATAATCAAATGGGGTTCAGACTTAACTAACGCCAATACGTTAATAACATTTTCTTCATTGCGACTTCTACGTATCCTATTTCTTAATGCGACAGGTTGAACATTGCCGGTTTCTCGCAATCTTTGTGCCAATATTTTGAATCATTTCCGAGAATGACACTGTCTTTCAGGATATCGTATCGCATACTCCCTTTCAGCAATTACATCATTTTGTAGACTTTCAAAATATACACTGACCATCAAATGAAGAGGCATATGATATGCCTCTTCATTTGAACAAAAAGGCATTATAAAAGAGTTAGTTTGCAAACAGTCAGAATAAATTTGACAGCAATAAAAACTTAAAAGTAACCAATCATAAAACATTAGTGTCATTTCCATAGGTAACTTGCTGACTTTTGAAACATCTATCTCTCAACAGTTTAACATCATTCGTAATATTGCAGCTCGTCCATGAACATAAAACTATGAGAGACCGTTTGAGAGATTTGGGATTTAATTTTTACCCGAAAATTTTTATCCGAAATAGTTCAAAGCAAATACTGGCAAACATTTTGAGTATTTAAAATAACGAGATAGTGGGAGCGTTTTGTAAATTTCTGTTATAAGTAGCTCCCTTAGTTTTATTTCATTATGTAATGTTAATAAATATTTTTGTGATGCGTTTCTACTTGTTATTTCATTTTCAAAATAATTTTAGCAACATAATTTCTCTTCCACCTTACAGGGCAAGTCAACAATCATCAACTCTCATCAAAAAATGCCAATATCTTTGGAATGAAAAAAGATATCAGTTCGCGGTTTTGACAGGTCAATAAATCATCAAATTTGGCTTTTTGTTAGCCAGTTAGATTTATAGCATTGCATTTGAAATTTCTCAAAAAAAAATCATAAATAGAGCTAGGTGTTACATCACGCCCTCTAGTTGCCGATTGGAAAATTAAAAGTGTTTTTGTTATTTATTACTGAAATCTACATTCAATACTCTTTGCATAGAGTCTATGTTTTCGAAAATCGGTTCATGCATTATGGAGTTACAGTCTTTTTTATCTCAAAGAAAGAGAACTTCCCCCACCATTTCAGAATAGGTAAAAGGTAAAACAGAAAAATGACAAAAGTTGTAGAATTAAGACAGTAGTTTCTAAAGTTGTTATCTTTTACCAGCCTAAATTGGGGAATTTTTCGTAAAAAATCCAATTATATTTTATAAGTGGTAGATTGCGCCACCTAGCGGAAAACTATGGACTCAAAAATATTTTCAATAATTTTTTTAGGGTAGATTTTCATATAAGAATTTTTTTCCTCAAATTCTAGGATATACGGTTTCCGAGATACGGCCGGTCGCCACCCTTAATGAATCACCCTGTATACAAAAGTTGGCCACCCCTGCTTTATACCATCACTTAGGTTTAGTTTTATTGAAATTATTGTATTATTTCTGATAGACAAACTTTTAACTGCAGCACATTAATTCTTTTTCATATTCTTTTTATCTCTCCTAATCCAACTTTCGTAAACGCAGAACAACTGATACAATATACAATCGTCGTTTTAAAGTGAACTGATGCTAACTCTACCGAAACCGGATCTCGGACACAGGTTCGCAAAAAGGCTCATAAACGCCTTATGTACGCTGTAAGTAACTTAACCTATAAGTTACATTAATTCAAAATTTGAAATTTTTTTAAATGGACTTAGATAATGTTCGTTTGAAAACATTTGCAGTGGGAAAATGTAGTACCATGTGTCCTAAAGAGGAAATGAAAATGTAATTAATTGCGAAGTAACTGTTACATTGAAATTCCTAATAAATTTTTGTAGGAGAGAAAGAGCAGGACTATTGCACATTTTGGAAATAGAACCAGGATCAGAAAAACAAAGCAAACCTAAAGCTGATCCAAACCGTGTAGTTAAGGAATTCAATAGATCAGCTGCAGGAAAGTCAATGACTAATGAAAAAAGTCTTAGGCCTCCAGAAGTTTTATTGAAAACATTACATTATTTGCTTGATGAGTAAGTATTTTATAATTATATTTTTCATTCGTTGAATATGATGAGTTAATAGAAAATTGTAGATTAATTTATTAACTTGTCTTAGGGTTTGATTAATTTATCTCTGTTAGATTATCTTGTTGTGTATGCAATGTATGAGCAATTAACACTGTTGACGACGTCATCCGCTACTTGAGTAGGGAGTTAGGGATGTGCATACCGTCTTTCGACGTCATCGTTGCACTCACGTTTCAAGCTTTGGTATTTTGTCAGCCTGCGGGTGGAGCTGTTTTGCGGGCGTCAGCGTATAATTTAAGTGTTTAGTGTTTACTCGTTTGATTTCGTGATGGAGCATAGACAGGCGGGGCCTTCGGGTACAAAAAGACTTCGAAAGGGAAAAGATACGTATGAAAACAAAAGACCCTTAATATAGGAAGAATTAGAACGATATTTGATGGACTCTGACGATGATGTTGCAGATCCAGAATTCGAGGAATCGACTGATTGCGAGTCAGAAATGTCCGAAAATTCTGAAGAAAGTGATTGCACCTAAATAGGTACACCAGCATGAAAACGCGAAAATGCCACAACGTAGACAATCCCGTAAACTCCCTATACTAAAATTGTATGGAACGAAGTGGCAACTGATCCTATAGATATTCCTTTTACAAAACAAAGAAAATTATTAGTCCTACCCAATGGTAAATAATTTTTGCTCATCTATATATTTACAATTTTTTAATTAAAATTTTATTATTACAGGCAACAAGCGAACTGATTACTTTAATTTGGTAATTGACGAAAATGTATTAGAAATGATAGTTCAGGAAACTAATGCATATGCCGTGGAAGTTTTCCTTTCTATTTATTTATTCATAAACGGGCAAACCCCTCTTTACAATATACAGACAATATATAATATGAGAAACAATATAAAAAATACAAAAAGATACAATATATATCACAAAGTATCATAGAGTAGCCACTCCATCAAGAGATTTTTTAAAAGTACTCAAGCTCACACCAGTTATACATACACCATTCGAATTAACTAGATTACCCAGTCTCAAAATACGTGATATGCTGCTATTGTAGCCATAATTAGTATGGTGAAAGGGAATGCTGAAAAGTTCACAATTACGTGTTGGTATTCTGTGGAACCTAAAACTGATTTGTGCCAACAATTCTGGACATGATGTTATGCCATGAATTAATTTATACAATAAAATTAAATCAGATCGATTTCGGCTAGTTTCTAAGGTATTAATCGAAATGTGCTCCAAGATTTGGGAATAATTGTATGTACCCCGTGTATAAGCCCCATTTTATAGGCAATACATCTCAAAAACTTATTGTTTTGTATATAACGCTCAAGATGATGAATATGACTTGGTAATGAGGACTCCAGACAGGAGAGGCCATATTGGAGACAAGAATATATGAGTGACATGTATAGATATTTTTGTTGAAAGAATTGACAATGTTCTGCGTATTTCTAAGAACAAAAAACCCAGTTTTCGAGACCACTGCTCACAGTTGAATTTACCATTGCTGAACAAAATGTAAGTTTTTCATCAAAATAATACTCCAAGGTCCTTAACAACGGATACTCTTTTAATGATCTTATTATCAATATGAATAATCATTTAGAATCATGGAATTTGGCTCTAACTAAAAGTAATACATTGGCATTTATTCAGGATTTAACAACATACTACCATTTTGATTCAGACCATCTTACCAATGAATTGAGATCTTCTTGTAGTTTGTTTCAGTCAGTTGGTTTTGAGATGTTTGTATATAATTTCAAATCATCAGCAAAAATGAAAAATATACAACTTTTGAAAATGGTTTCTATGTCATTGAAAAAAATGTTAAACAACAGGGGACCCAAGTGTGATCCATGTGGAACTACTCCTGATGTGACAAGGATACACAAAAACAAAATTCTTAATTTCAACTAACTGATGTCTATTGTAAAGATAGCTATTTAACCAGTTTGTCAACCATGAAGGAAAGCCAGCGGCGGACAACTTGCTGACTAATAAGTTGTGGTTCACTTTATCAAAAGCTTTACTGAAGTCGGTATAAACCGAGTCAATTTGACTATGTTGTTCTAGTGCACTGAAAATATCGTTTTGATATAGCAATGAGTTAGTTACTGTTGATCTACCACCTACAAAACCGTGTTGTTGCTCAATTATCAAGTTTTTACAATAAAAAGAAATATGACTCACTAAGAGTTGTTCAAATAATTTTGGTATAGCAAAAAGTTTGCTTATTGGTCTTTAGTTTCCAATTTCTTCCTTAGAACCGTTTTTGAAAACTGGCGTGACAAAACTATTTCGCCAGGTAGTAGGAAATATTTGATTTTCCAGTGACAAATTGAATAAAATTACTAATGGTTTACTCAAAGAATAAACACACCTCTTTAGTACATACGAAGGAATCCCGTCTGGTCCAGAACTTAGATTGTCTTTCAATTTCATTATTCCATTATTATTTCCAATAATACGACGGAAAAATCTCGAATAACATGTTGGACTCCAGTAAATAACAGGGAATTGAGAATATTGATTGGATTAGTACTTCATATGGGCACCATTAGAATAAATAGGGTACAAGACTACTGGAAAAAGCACAGGCTCTTCAGTTTACCTTGTTTTTCTAGTTTTATGAGCAGAGACCGTTTTATGATCATTTTGAGATGTCTCCAGTTTAGCCGAAATCCTTCACCAGGTGAACCAACGCCAGCTGACAGATTATTCAAAATTAGGCCAATGGTAGATCATTTCAACTCAAAAATTAATGAAATTTACTATCCAGATAAAAATCTCTCTCTTGACGAGTCAATGGTTTTGTGGCAAGGTAGATTGCTTTTCATTGCAAAATATTAGAAATGAAAAACACAGATACGGTGTGAAATTATATTTAATCACAGAACCAGATACAACAATATTGTAGTTTGCTATTTACACCAGCCTCCTAGATGATTATGGTAGCAAAGAGGGGCATGCTGAGAATATAGTATTGCATTTGACAGAGGAAAAGTTAGATGCAGGACATGCAATATATTTAGATAACTATTATAATAGTTATGATCTTGCATGCAAATTACTGGCGAGGAAGACCTATTGCACTAAAACACATAGGTTTGATAGAAAACAAAATCCAGTTGACGTGAAAATGCAAGTTAAATAAAAGAGAAACTATTGCGCGTTATTCAAATAATGTGATGATTGCTAAATGGAAGGACAAAAGAGACGTGTTCTACATATCTACGGAGTTTCGTAATAATCTGATAAAATATTACAAGAGCCACCAAGAAAAGGAAAAACCTGAAGCAGTATGGCACTACAATAATTGTATGGGAGGAATAAATACAAAAAATCTGATGATGGTTTATTATCCATGCGAAAGGAATATATTTCGGTGGTATAAAAAAATCGGGATACACATTATCCATATGCTGTTAACAAATGTCTTTTTTTTTTTACAAAAAGTTTGAAAAATCGAAGATTCTATTTTATGATTTCAGAATTGAAATCTTGGAACATCTGTTACCAACTAAAATAAAGCAACAGCAATCTGCTCATTTGCGTCATATGCCAACAAAAAACCCTCAAACAGGAACAGCCAAAAAGCATTCACATCGCAGATGTACTTATTGTGCTAAAAATAAAGTTAGGAAAGAGACTGTGTACCAGTGTGCATCATGTCCTGGAAAGCCTGCTCTTTGCCTTGACCCATGTTTTTCAAAATTTCATAAATCATCGTAATTTTTAGGAAAAGTAACAATGTTGCTATAGATGACAGATGACGTTTTTCGACATGATGACATGAGATGATTATTGCGGGCGGCCGGTGACGTCATGGCACAAAAGACCTTACTCATGTACTTTTCCCAAAATAAATATTTTTTACACATCAACATTGCCTTAATTATTCATTATTTCACAAAAATTATTGTTAGCCTTCTGGTGTCTGTTACCATATAATGTCTGCAGTTAACAGGTTAGCCTGTTAGGGGTCATCCATAAATTACGTCACACGAATTTCATGATTTTTTGCCCCTCCCCCCGTCCTTGTCACAGCTGGTCACATTTGTGAGACTCCCCCTCCCTAGTGTGACGTCACATATTTTGCAAATTTACATTTACAAATTATTGAATGAGAACAGCGGTTCCGAAATCAGTTTTATTTACATTTAAATTATTTTTTAATAAAATTAACATCAAAAAACAAAACAAAAAGCAATTAATTATATGAATTAAAGAAATTAACTAAACGAAAAACGATTGGCTATGTTAATTGAAGAAATTAACAAAACAAAAAATATTAAAAGAATTAAGTAGGTGTATTAATTAAAAAAAAAGACAAACTTAATAATCTTGAGGTCATTCTTCTAAATTATTTATAACTGGCATAGCAGCCACTTCGTTCTCGTTTGAGTTGTTAATGTCAGGAACATTAGTTGTGTCAACATCTTCCTCATCCAACCATATAGCATCATCGTCATCATCCAGACAAAGAAGTTCTCTGGCACGTCAAGCAGCAAAGGACGAATCTTCGCGATGGGTAAAACTTCTTGTTGCCTCTGTAATTGCTTGTGTTGATTAGTGGTCTTGTATGATGCAAAATATACACCATCATATGGAACTTGCATCAAATGTGATGACGCTCGGAGATCCAAAGCTAACTGAAGTAATATAGTGGAGCAAATTTACCTTCGGGGTAAGAACCCCTCTCGCAATAGTCGCCAAAGACTAGATGATCGCACACCACAACATGGGACAACCTCGCATGTTACTATTTGTAATAAATATTGAGATTAACGCAAATGATTTCCGTACCAAGTCGCATAGATTTTGAAATGTGACATCACGAAATTTAGGACCCCTCCCACCCCCTTGTCACACAATGTCACACTTCGTCGACCCCCTCCCTCCCCCTCAAGGTGTGACGTAATTTATGGATGGCCCCTTAGTTTATCTTTTTGTGTATTCTTTTTTTCAGTGTGGGCAATAATTGACTTTTTATACTTATTTGAGTCAATATTTGTTTAATTTCACACATTTAATAAACAGAACTAAAAAAGTTCTAACTTCTTGGAGACATATAGTTGAAATTAGGTTGTATATGGTAGAGGTTATCTTCATTTAAATCAAAAACGATAAACTTAATCCTTCTGATTTATTGCTATATTGTGGTTATTGTTTATTCAGTACATAATAATAGAAGAAGGTTTACTTATCACCTTCTGGTACCTGGGTAATAAATGGTTTGAGGTATGTTTGCATTCATCCTATTTTTCCTATAATGATTTTAAAATTGAAAGTTGAAGTAATATTATATTGTTAATTTTTAATGATTAGTTCTACTAATTAATAAATTTTTTTGTCTGTCAGTAGCTTGTTTGTGATGCTGATTACCGTTTCAAAATAATAAAATAATTTGTTCATCACTTAACCATTCAAGATTCATAAAAAGTGAATGGTAAATATTAAATAAAACCATTCCATTTGTGCTATTGAATGTAAGATGAACCATTTAATACATAATAAAAAAGCAACAAAACAACAAAATAATAGAAGGCTATAGTTGATAGTGAATATAATCTAAATTATATTTAATGACAATAAGTGCATAATTCCAGAATTGAATATTTGCAGTAGTGAAATCACAAACAATTCAATAAACAAATTTCAATATAAATTTCATATAATTATTATGGAAATACTCATTAATTCTATAATTTTTTCTCATCCTTCTTATTACTGAAGCTACAAATATTTTTGTATGAAATAAATGTTAAATCTTGTTAATATTCAACAATATGTTCTAGTAAGGGGTTCTGTATTTGTTCTGGAGAAATTGACTGATTGATAACATATACTTATTCACAAATACTTATAACCTGAGTATCAAAGGAAATTGTTTTATCAGATATGAGAGAATCTAATGCCAGGAAGGTAGGAATTTTGGAATTAAATTCTTGATACAATTCTAATACTGCTTAAAATCAATGGCTGATCGCATTTCTCATTAAATTAAATGAATTTGTGAAAATCCTCAAGCATAAGTTGCAGTGAGTGTGCAGGTAACTTGAGATAATTTTTTTATGAATGAATTGAATCTCTCATTCTCGACGTTATTATAATTGAATTTCTATTAAAACAACAAATATATCTTCGATTTTTGTCTTCTATGTCCGGATATTAATGGGGAATAAATATTCTCGCGTATTCCATTTCCTTGATATATTACAGTTTCATTATAGTAAGTGTTCGGTACTTCCGAAATTTTCAAAAGTTAGAAACTAATAAAAAAATTCACAGATGTGAAAATAAGACAATTTCAACAAGAAAAATTCTAAAAATAAATCGTAATTATAGTATTAGTCCATAATAAAATTGAAATTGCATATTTCTGAAGTACATGCAGGGTTGCCAGATGTGTTAAAAAAACCGGACTCGCTGTTATAAGTGATAGCTGAGGGAAAGGTATATTACAAACAAGAGCTGAATTTATTAATTGAAGATAATAATCTCATAAGTGATATTGGACGTTCTTAGTCTTCAGCATTAATTAAAACATAAAAGAAGTTGTTTTTTAGGCAAACTAGAAAAAAGTAAAAATGAATACTATATAGACTTGCTGTATGTAATTAGGTATAGATATAGAGATGAAATATTCAATTAAAAATTATAACTTTTAATTCTGTGATGCGGCATGAGTGTATGTATAGTATATCTGTATGATTAAATTGTTACTGAAACTTTTTACAAAAATTTTTTTTTTTTAATTTTTTCTCAGACAACACTAGAAAACAAATCTGACCTCGCGAATACCGAACATCTGGTAACCCTGAGTATATGGAATACTATTTCTATGATCAATTTTCTGATTTCTGACTCTGAAGTTATCTTTATCATTTAATGTTCTCTAAGGACCATGAGGGATAATTTTGATATGTTCTTGTGATTGAGTATGTAACAATTTACCTAGTAGTTATATTTTAGTGTGATCAACGACTCTAAAGTATCCTGGATTGTTAAATACAATTTTATAATGGACAGGTTGAGATCAATAAGACAAGATATGATAATACAAAATATATCCAAGGCATATTCCATCAGTTTATTACAACCTATTGTCAGATTTCACGCGTACTCTGCTTACAAGTAAGTAGGTGAAATTAATTACGTTATCAAATTTTTCTGAATTTCATTTGTAAGATACATTATATTTTTTGAGATTGAAGTATAACATCTAATTGAAAATTTTCAATATTAAGTACCATATTCAAAAATAACATATATTTTCTTTGTCAATCGTTGTGTAAATCCGAAATTTAATCATTATGATTTTTTTACTTATAGGCATCTGAAAATAAGAATGCAGCGCCAATGTGGCCAGTCGTAGAACTATAAATATTGACATTGGAATATTTATGTTGTATTTGTTGTGTGTTTATTTGTGTTTTTGAAATATAATTTTACCATAAATATAAAGACTTTTCAGGCTTCTTTAGTGAACAAGTGTGTTACTGTGTATGTATTCTCATTGCTATTGAGGCGGTAGGTGATTATCATCATTTGGTTTGTAGCCAAATTGAGAGAAATCTTAGGTTAGATCATGAGATGAATATCTTAATTCTCTGATTGACTCGTTCAATATGTACTCTAGCAGCTACTATTTTGGCATTCAACAATGCTTCTTCTGTAGTCAACTGTTTTTTGTCTTTCAAAAATGGTGGCCTGATGAACTTTATTTTAAACTGTTGACAAATATCATCTATCAAGAAACCTTTGTCCACCATAATAGCATCCTGTGAGCTTTCTAACTTTAAAATTAAGTCACTTTATTGGAAAATAGTTTTATCAGATGCTCTTCCCCCATATGGTTCACTAATATAAGTAATTAAACCTCCAGGAGAAACACCTGTCATGAATTTCACTGTGTTATTAGATTTATACTGAGAGTAAAACCTGATCCTGCAGCAAAGGCACTTTGGTTTCTGTATAAAAATTTCTGTACAGTCTAAGATGATTCGAGTATTTTGTAAACTTTCAAAACGTTTTGGCATGTTTTTCTGTATTTCAGAATATTCTGGGAATCTTATGACACAACTAAGAACTCTACTCATAATGGGTAGCATTTCATAAATATATTTTTGGCATAATTCTTGTGAAATGCCAAATAAAAGAGATAATGTCACATATGTAAGGTCACATTTCAATTTTGTCAATACTAAAACAATACGCTGTTTGATTGTTAATCTATGTGACCGTTGATCACTGTAAACAGATTTTACTGCTTTTACTATTGTATCTAATAGTTTTATATTATTGAGACCAGTGAAACTGTTTAGAGCACTATCTGTAGTTATCAGATCACACAAAGTAGAGACTTTAGGAGTATTCCTTTTTCCCTTCCACACAAACACGATATTTATCACCAACTGATAATAATAAATATTTGTAAAAAATCACACTAAAACAAACACAAAACAAAGGAGAACGTAAGAACTATGTCAAGATTTGTAGTTATTCTGATTGTCACCAGGCGGCGTATCGCTTATTTTGATTCGGCTATAGTATTGAACTAAGTACTCAACCACAGTAAAGCTACATTTCCAATTCTCCGTCCGAGTATCAAGGCAGCACGCGCACTTATTTTAAATTGCTCAAACACAGATTGTCCCGCGTCTGCGTATACCTTATGTTTTAGCCAGTAAGTTTTGTATCGGTTAAGTAATGTTTTGACTCAATTTGATTATTTTCAGAAAAGTTTTATTTTAATTAAAATCGAAAAGAGTCGATAATATAGACGATATTAATGATGAACGTAAAAAGCAAGGAAATAGAAAAAGATTATGGTTATGAATGTCAGAAATATATATATATATATATATATATATATATATATATATATATATATATATATATATATATATATATATTTGTAAAATATTCGTGCGAGTTGACACACCAGACATGCCTGCATGAAATTTTATTGAAACTACGTTGATTTTTATAAGTCGAACATTTGTGTCCAAGTCGAACTTCGCCCGCAAATTGATTGAAAATGTAGCCTTGAGCTGAAGTTAAAAATATAAAATAAGGGTGTCATATTAAGACCCGGTTTTTCAATGCTCGGTTAAAGTGATTTAGCTTTCGGCTATTCGATAACCTTTAGGTAAACCGTTTTTCCACCTCTCATCTTGCGCTAACCTACTGCTATTCTATCGGGTAGAGTAACTATCACCTGAAAGTCTTTGTCAAATGACTAACTGTAAGCTATCTTGCAGACGCATGCGCTCCGTAGGTTAACTACCCCGAACGGCCCGAACAGTCGAGTTTGTTCAACTGCTTTGTAACCAGTAACCTCATTTTCTATTTTGTTTTTTCTACGAAAGATGGAAGCATTTGATTTTTTAAGTGATGACGATGAAGAATAAATTAATAGACTTCATTGATTACCAAAGAAGGCTATACGTGGTCAGAGAAAGAAGTAATCCATTTGACTATTTTGATGAATTGGATTTTTTCACAAGATTTAGGTTAAGAAAAGAAACTGTTCTGAATATATTAGAACACAATGAACAACAGATAGAGACCATAACAGATAGGTAAATTATTTCAAACTCCATAAATCTTTTTCCAAGTTTCTTTTTTTTCCCTCCAAGTAGTAGAATCTGTTTTTTTTTAAATTCAATCATTGCTTTGAAACCATTTGCAATTTTCAACAGCAACGATCTATCAGAAGGACTAAAGTTTGCCACTATTTTCTTCTTCATTGCTTTTGTTTCACCTATTTTATCATAAAATAATCAACAATATCATAACAAAACATATATTTCCGAAATCGACAGCAAAAGGGGAACGACCAATCAGAAGTGCTCCCTGAAACATCAGTACTACCAACGTTAACAAATATATCGCTAGCTGACGGTTTGCTAGCCTAAAGTCAAACTTTCGAAGGAGAAACGCAATAGTTCTTATTTGGAACTTTAGCTGATGGTTAAGCTTAACCTATAGTCAGCTAACTGTGAGTTTTAACCGAGCATTGAAAAACCGGGCCTAAGCAATGTAAATCTTTTGAACTGAAACTATTTTTTGAGTGAAATAGAAAAATAATGCTGACTAAGAAATTTGTCTATTTTTTTGGAACTTTCCTTACGGCAGGCATGGAGGAGATAGGGATTTTGCTGTGCGCCCAAACTGAAAAATATGTGAGACTAAAAGCGTGGCGGAAGTGAGGACACATAAGTGAATATTGTAAACCTTTCTACTTCTTTCCGTTCTTTCATCATTTCTCTTTCTGATCCCACTCCGCCACGCCAATCGCCAATGCATAGTATATACTCATGAATTCATGTACAACCAACGCGAAAACGTCATGAGCCATCGAGGGACGCATGGCAGATGTGAAACATCGAAATAATTTTGTATAAGTTATATGCATAAAAGAACAGATTACGACAGGAAACAGATATGGCATAATGAAAAGATAAAGCTTCACAAATTTGTTCCATAAAATAATGACTACGTATTATTGGTTTATATTCCATTATATATACGTATAGCGTGGCGATACGTTACCCTCTCGTTATATACACTCTTGCTTCTCTATTTTACATTGCATTGACGACCGAGTGGTCTGAGTACTGAACTGAATTTTTTTATTTACAATCTCGTAAGAGCCCTTAGCCCCACATTTCAATATGAATTTTTTCAACTTGTATTAGTATAAGTAGTATAAGTTATTACTTCTGTCATCATAATTTTTTTCTGTTCTACTTCTTTCCAATGTTCTTGAGTAGTTATTTGCCAAATTATTTGACGAAGAAATTTTATGGCAATGTTCCTCCCTAGTGATTTTCGTTTTTCGGTATACCTCACGAATGAAAATCGATTCGAAATGTGTTAGCAACGTTCTAGGATCACTGGTGTCAAGGGCTAGCGCCTTCAAAGTATTGGAGAGGATGCCACTTTTTTAACTCTTGGCTTGGTACGCCCTTGTTCCCAGATCCTAGCTACAGCGGTGTGTGTAAGGTTTGGGTGTTTTCATTAAATCCTTATTGAATAATTATTGTATGGAATTATTGCGTTTGGGTAGCATTTTACAATTCTTTCATTACTGCTCCTTTTTTTAAAATCATTCTAAAGTTATTGTAGTATAATTATGGGAATCGCGATTTCACATTAAAATAAACAAATGATTTATATTCCTAAAGCAGCAAATAACCCTAGCAATCCACATGACTCTAATATAATGTACGGAAATACGTGAAATTCAGAATGTTCAGATGTAAATTTCCAAAACTACTCTTTTAGATGTCTGAAGTAAATAACTTACCTACCTGAAAATTATATTTTTAATAAATTGCACATTAATTCTCTTCTATTGATTCACAGCTTTAATTAGGAATAATTTCATATACTCTTAGCAAAATTTTTCAAGGTATTGTCTGAATTTCTACAAGTTTTCAGGTTATGGGATCAGGAAATCAGTGTATTCGATCCTCATCTCAACAACAAACATCTTCAAGAATGCTTAAAACGCTTATTGGTTATATATGACGATATCGAAGAGCTATTACGATCAAACAACAGTGAGGCAAATCATTTGGAATTCATAAAAGAATCAAGGCCCTTTTTTGAAGCTTTATATGTTATTTTTAATTTGGGAAATGAGTTGGCACTTAATAGAGTTTTGAAACTATCTAAATTATGGAGGTGAGTATTGTTCTATTGCAGAATACTTTTTGAGCAAGGACGCACATACTGTATATAGGAACCCGAACATAAATTTTACAGGAAAAAATGAAATATGAGAAATCGAAAACACCAATAAACCGTGAGATACTGAAAGGATTTGTGAAGTCATTTCTTACAGTATGACGGTTTTAGGCGGGTTCATATACGTAATAAATTGAAGGAAAATGATGTGGTGAAAATGAAAACCGGTGGTGTGCGGGACGCAATTGCAGAATAATTAATTGAAATTGCTCGAAAATCTAAAAGTGTCAAACAATTTCTTTCACAAAATTTCTTCAATTTATCGGTATTTTATCAAAAAAAAACCGACGGTTGCTATATGCCATACTTCTCCGCTGGGTGTTTAGGCCCGCCATACTTTTTTGAAAATGTTTTTTTTTAATTTTTTTCAAATTTATTTCTTACAGGCTGATTTTTTCAAGTTTTTTTTATTAATCTTGTACGAGAATCACCACGCCATACCGTTCCGACGAAATACCCGCCATACCCCCTCAAACCAGGCACGTATCCAGAAAATTTGAAAATTTTTTCCATTCGATATTCTTTAAAACATCATAGTAGCATCAGTACACCTTGTACTGCATCTGTTTCTTGCATAATAAACAATAATTGAAATTGATGTGTGATTCGCCTTACCCTGAATTTATTCAAAATCACATTTTTGAGTGATTTTCGTCTTTTTTAGTCATAATCACTCTACTTCAGGAAAGAAAAAATCTTCAAATTACTGAATTAAATTTTTATCCATAATTATTAGTATTGATTACGTATAGTTCAGAATAACTTGGCATATCATAGTTTACTTTTTATCATGTGAGATGATATGAAATTACAAGAATGCTATATATAATCGCTTATGTTTATGTGTTGAAGGAGGAAACATGGGCATATCTGTGAAGTTTTATGCTATGCAAATTATTGCGAATATCTATTAATTATTTCACCTAATATAAATTTTTTTACCAAGGAAAGGTGTTTGAATATTAATTGTTTTATCCTTTTAGGACTCCCTTGGTGGAAACAACAATATTAATCTCATTGAATTATATGAGATGTAATTTTGTGAGGGTTTGTAGATATGTGAAGTATCTACCACCTCTACTTTTAGCTCTTTTCGTTCTACAGTTACCAGAACTGAGAAGGTAACTAATTATATATCAATCTTCACATCGCCAAATAATACAGCATTGATGACTTTTTTTGCAGTAAAAGCTTTCAAATTATGTCTGTGGCATATAATAGCAAAAATTTAACTTATCCATTGAAGTCTTTGAAATATTTATTATTATATGATTCAGAGGAAGATGTTATTCAGGATTGTAGAAGTTTTGGTATAGAATTAATAAATAATTCAATACGTTTCGATAAAAACTCTTTCAGTAAACAGCCAAATAAGGTGAGTTTAATTTATCCATACCCAAATTTCAGTTGATTTTTTGAATTTTAATTTTAGGTTATCAAGAGAAAACCTCTATTTGTAGAAAAATTTCTAGAAAGTAGAGATGAATCAGTTATGTTATTATTCAATTATGATGTTTTTGAAGATGTGATGTAATCCTAATATACTGCAAAATAATTTTATCAAAAATTCAGAAGTTCTTCAATTGACTAGTTATATTCAGAAATATATTTTATATAAAATGCAAGCAATGTGGGGGCTTCACAGAATCTGCTTTGGTTTGCTAAAAGAAAAGTAATACTTTTCTGTTCAAAACACTGTTAAAAAACAATCGTAAGCTGAAACAAGAAATTGAGAAACTGATATATATTTTTACAAATTATCAAGAGAATTAAAAAAAAACAGATAAAACTGAAGAATGTAAAAAAATTAAATATAGAAAAAAATAATTATGTAGAAAAATTAGAACACCCAATTGTCGGACTGCAAAATAAATTAATATCTGAAAACAATAGTAGTAATTTGAATAACAAAATCACAATAGAGAACTGCAACAACATTGAAATAATAATACAAGAAAATGAAGATCTTATATCTCAAATTGAAATATTGAACAAACCTACAAAGAACATGGAGAAAAAATCTGTTATAATTCCAAACAAACTGGAAGCTCTGTATCAAAATAATGGAAAACTCGAGGAAGAATATACTGTATATGTATATATATATATATATATATATATATATATTTATATATATATATATATATATATATATATATATATATATTTAATATATAATATATATTAATATATATATATATTATATATATATATATATATATATATATATATATATATTTATTCGAATTGTTGTTGCCTGTGATCTATTTTTAAACTCTTGATAATTATTAGCAATAACACAATTTTTTAATAAAATCGAGTTTTTCAAGATTCACACAGCCTGTTATTGCTAATAAATATCAAGAGTTTATATATATATATATATATATATATATATATATATATTTTACCTAAAGAAAAAAGTTATTCCAATGAGTTCTGAACCTCCCGAATAATTCGGTCTTGTTAAAGTACACAAAGACGGCCTACCCATTAGACCAGTTGCCTCGTTTTCGAAAGCTCCTTCTTGTAAACGTTCAAATTTCTCAACACAGCCTTCAAAGAACATACTCATTTCTCTCCAAAATATAGTGTGAAAAACTCATTAGAACTCATACAAAAATTAGAAAAAATTGATTTTGATAAAAAAAATAATTTTAAATTAGTGTCCTTCGACGTCTCCAACATGTTCCCTAATATACCAACGGAAGAGTGTATACCTCTAATTGAAAACATCTTAGAAAAACAAAAAACACTTCCAGCAACAAAAACAGAATTCTCAACATTATTTAATGTTGTTTTGAGACAGAACTTTTTTAGATTCCAGAACAAAATATATTTACAGAATTCAGGTCTTCCTATGGGTTCTCCCCTCAGTCCGTTATTAGCAGACATATTCATGGACAACATGGAAACCACAATATTAGAATCAGATCTATCTAAAAAACATATTATTTTTTGGTACCGCTATGTGGATGATATCTTGGTTGGATTCAATGGGACAGACCGACATATTAAATTATACCTAACATATCTAAATTCAATACATGATAAGATCAAGTTCACAGTAGAAACAGAACAAAATAATTCGTTAAATTTTCTCGACCTAACAATATCGAAACGACAGGTTAAATTTTCATATAGAATATTCAGGAAACCTACTTTCTCAGACGCCATCATAAGTTAATAATTCTTTCAGTCCAATTAGCCATCGACTCGCGGCCTCTTAACTCAATGATTCATAGGGCTTTTTCGGTTCCTTTATTCAAATACAAGACCTTATGGTAAACTTGACGTGATTCGCGGTCGCGATAGGTATTAACAATGATTTTCCCACTAAAAATAATAAATAGTTTTAATTTCGAAAAAAGAGAAACATTTTATCAATTTAAAATTATATGGACCATACTGGCAATAACAAAAATGTACAAAAGTTTGTGAGCATCCCCTTATATCGCACAATCGCCCCTCTTCGAAGATGCATTTAATTCTTTAAAAATAATAATTTGATATAACAGGAATTTATAGAATTGGACTGTGAAGACAGTGTAATTCAACATATGTAGGTCAGACCGGGAGATGTTTTTGAAACCAGGCTAAAAGAACATCTAAAAACGGACAATCAGCATTTAGGGAACATCTAGAGTCAAAAAAACATTAACATGCGCCTCATCCTCTATCAAACCAAAAATTCTTCATTACTGTGATATAAGGGTATGATAATAGAACTTCCTGGAAGCCATGGAAAATAAACAAGATCCAAAATCCATAATTACATTCTTCTCAATGACGCAGTTAGGACTTAAACACTCCCCCACTGTTAAATCTCTGATATCTTGGACCCATCGATTACATTTTACCAACCGCTCAGAGTAACGAACCGAAATACTTATATTTTTCAAGCGATGTCTTTGGCAATTATGTATTCAGTCTTGATAATGCTTGTAACAGGCGAAACTAGTCGAGATAAAAAGTTATTTTCAATTTGTGGTTTTTTAGACAAGTTGTTTTTCTTATTATTTAATTTTTAATATATATATATATATATATATATATATATATAATATATATATATATATATATATATATATATATATATATATATATATACACTGGCCAGCAAAATTAACGCACCACTAAAATTTGGGTCAATTTCAAAGTTAATTTTCTCGCGAACTGCTGAATCGATTTAGATAAAAAATTTTTTCAATGTAGCTTAAATCTTCAGAAACGACGTTATTCAAAGAGAGAAAATTTAAATTTGGGTTTTAGGCATATACTGGGTGTTTGAAGAAAAACTAGAAAAATGCACAACTTTTGTCATATTCTGTGGGAATTCCCATCAACAGTATTAGGTGTCTTTCGAAGTCAAAATGTAGCCCCATCTTTCACAAGCATGTTGTTTGTTTATTCACGTTTTTATCTCACATATTAAATGAAATACGGAATTTAATGTCGAAAAAAGACTTAAAGACTTCAATTTGCTAGGGAACATGTGAACTGGACTGCTGAAGATTGGGAACGAGTTTTGTTCACTGATGAGACGAGGTTTTATCTCTACAGCAAGGATCGAAGCTCAGAAATTATTCGATAGCCAAACGAACCGTTATTCACAAAATAATATCGGCTAAACCGAGTTATTTAATGGAGGTCTCTGTGATGTTTTTGGGGCGGAATTATTTGGGCAGCTCGTACACAGACATCATGGTCCTTGCATGGAGCACCTTTAAATAGCGAAAAAGTACATTGACGAAAAATTTTGTCAGAGGCATGTGGTCCCTATGGCTGGTTATATTTTGGAGATAATTCATACTTAATGCAAGATAATGCCAGACCACATACTGCGAAAATAGAACTAAATTAACCAGAACATTTATGGGATCTAATGAAAGGCAGCTTAGAAATCATCAACCCCCACCTGCCTCCTTGGATGATGTAGAAAACATTATGAGGGAAATATGGACAAATATATAGATTCAAAGCATAAAATTAGACGTCTGGTTCAAAATATGGGTCGTCGATGTCAATCGCAGTTATAAGAATAGGGGAGAAAAACACTAGACTTTTTTATTTTAATGTTTAAGATTTTATTTCATTTTTTTAAATAAATTTTAGTTGTTACGTTTTTACATTAAATTCCGTATTATCATTTAGTATGTGAGATAAAAACTTGAATAAAAAAACAAAATGCTTGTAAAAAGATGGGGCTATATTTTGACTTAGAGAGACACGCTAATACTGTTGATTGGAATTATCCCATAGAATATGACAAAAGTTGTGCATTTTAACTAGTTTTTCTTCAACACCCAGTATATGCTAAAACATCGAATTTAAATTTTCTCTCTTTGCATAACGTCATTTCTAAAGATTTAAGCTACATTGAAATTTTTTTTTATCTAAATCGATTCAGCAGTTCGCGAGAAAATTAACTTTGAAATTGACCCAAATTTTATTGTGCGTTAATTTTGCTGGCCAGTGTATATATATATATATATATATATATATATATATATATATATATATATATATATATATATATATATATATATAAATCTTTCTAAATTTTAGATGAAAAATAGTGAGTTTGAAACTTTTTTTAAAGCATTTTAGAGTCACATGAACCTCAAAAACTTGATTCTCGATAACTCGACACTCCGGGAAACTCGACAAGCCTGACACATTTTTTGGCTTTGAAAAACAAAACATAAACAAGCATGGTATTAGACTATTATAGATCTAACCCGCCTCTGTTTTGTCATCTGCAGAAAATGTTCAAAAAACTGTAGAAGTTCATTAAAGTTTTTCAATATTCTCAAGATACTAGAAGCTCGCATAGTCTATCGAGTCGGACAAAGGGGTCGTAGACCAGCTTGGTCGTTGGCGCTCTCACAGCGTATGCTTCTGAAAATTCCCATCCAGCCATGATATCCCTCATAGACGTAAGATGGCGGAGACTGTCTAAACTGTCCAAGTTTAAACTGTGAGCAGTGCAGTGCACATAACGTGCTTTTGGTTGTATATCCAAAACTAACTTTTTCAGTCCTTTGAACTCACCAACCATATTCGAGGCACCATCATAGCACTGTCCTCTTAAGTTATCCATTGACAAATCAAGACGAGCAAAAATGTCTTTCAAAATACTGAACAGAGTTTGTGATTCAGTGTTAGGGGTCTCGTATAAGCCAATAAAGTCTTCGTTGATGATTAAGGAATCATCTACAGTACGAATACAAAATGACACTTGTTGGTCAATCGAAGAATCACTTGTTTCGTCAACCATAATAGAAAAATGTTCAGTCTTCTTGATTGAAGCCAATACCTTTCTCAACACAGACTTTCCTAGTAGATCAGTGATCTCGTTTTGAATATCGTGGGACGTCCATTTATACCCCGAACGCCCTAATCAATCTTTTAACTCAGGTACGTCATTTTTACGGAGTTAAGTCGCTTACTACCGTAATAATTATTTGTTTCAACTCATTATTGAATGTACTTTAAAAGGTTACTACCGCCAAAAAAGGAAAATATAAAATACCAATATAATTTTGTGATTTTACAAAGCATAAATATAACAAATAATTTTCTTAAATTAATGGGGGGGCTCTTATTCGATTGTTGAAAAAATGGTTTACACTATTGCAGAAAACCGTTGCCATGCAAGAAATTGGTAGATAAATCTGAAGAAACTGGATCTGTGTGCAATAAGAAGAGAAACCAACCAAGGGTGTTCAATGAGGCCGCTCAGATTGAAGTTCTTGACCAAATTGCTATGCTATGGCTCCCACAATGTCGCTTCGACAAGCTGCAGAACAAAGTGGACTGTCGCATGAATCAGTCAGAAAAGTTTTGAAGCTTCACAAATGTACCTACAAGCTAAAATATACTCAAGACTTAGGTCATGGGGATCACGATAGAAGTATTGAATCAGAGGGGCGTCTATGGAAATCTTTCCTTGAATGAATATTTGCTGCACGTCCAGTAGGAAGGTCCACCTCCTCATTATGTACGTCCAGTAAGAGAGTGGAAGGAGAGGACCTATTCAATGGCCGCCTAGGTCACCAGGTCTGACACCTCCCAATTTCTTTCTCTGGGTTCACTTGAAATCCGTTATATTGAAAACTCGACCATACTTAATAGAAAAACTCAAACAAAGAATCCTGCCAGAATGTAGGGCTATTTCACTGGAGGCCCTTCAGAAAGCCCACGAACAGTTTGAATATCGGCTCTACTTGTGCTTAACAACAATGGAGACCATTTTGAACGATTCATAAAGTTCAGTATGTCACTACTTTCATTATCGTAATGAATAATAATTCAAAAATTCTGCAATTTTGAGGAAATTAAATTAAAAATAATTTTATGAAAAAATAAAAACTAACTTATCACAGGTTGAAATAAAATCTATTGAGTAAACATTTTTAAAGTGTTTCTTCATAACATTGACTTCATCTCGTACGAAATTATGGTATTACAAAACAATCTATTTATACGAAAAATTGAACATAACTAGAGAAACTAAATAACAATGAGCAATTAATTCGGAGTTATTGGTAGGTCTATTGAACAGATTAATAATAATAATAATTTATTAATCCTTTAAGACGTAGGTACATATGTATAGGACAGGTCACAACATAAGGAGAAGGGTTTACTTCAATCTGGTCGTTAACTAGGTTTCCGGAGTTTATATATGTATAGATGTATAGGGATTCCCAATAGTTGGTTTTGTGGAGACTATTTTCTAACTGTAATATATTATAATTGTGATTAAAGGTATGGTTTTCTTGAATAAGATGGCACGCATCTGACTATAATTAAAAATAGATGTAACTCATCTAGAATTACATAAGAATTCCAAAAATAGCAAAATAAATGGTGGTTGCTATTTAAAATTTCAAGGGTAGGTGCGCTGGGGCTGAAGAGGTTAAATATAATACAACCACAAATACCCCAAAAGTTGTTTCCCTTTGGTACTGCAATTGTGTTTCGCCAAATTTTCATAGTATCATTAGTTGAAGAAATATTTCGTTTATTTGTACAAAATTTAAGCTAAAAACAATAACTTATTATATAACTGTTCTCTAGCTATAAATTTTGTTCGAACTGTTCTTCCTTGTTTCTAATACACGTCTGGCATCTCTTCCTTACTTCAGCCGTTACGGTAGCTATTTATTTTGTTGAAGCAGAAATATTTCTCTTTTTTGTTCAATCAAATTATGATTTTATGATCGTTTATTTGAACAAAAGTTACTACTTATAATAATTTGAAACCTGTCTGCTCTCTTGGTATACATTTTGTTCGAAAAAGAAATATTTCTGCTTCAACAACAACAAAATTTTTCCAACAAAATGTACAACAATACAGCAGGTAGGTATTAAATTATTGTTATTAGTTTATCTTTTGTTCAAATAAACGATATTGAAATCACATTTTGTTCGATAAAAAGAAAATATTTCTGCTTCCACAAATAACTAGCTACCGTAACGGCTGAAGTAAGAAAGAGGTGCCAGACGTGCATAAGGAAAAAGGGAGAACAGTTCGAACAAAATTTATAACTAGAGAATAGTTATATATTAAATTATTATTAGTAGTTTACCTTTTGTTCAAATAAACGATCATAAAAATAAAATGGTTTTCCTCTCTAAGTCCGAACGTTTTCCGTCTTTCTGAAGGAATACCCGCAATTTGAAGCAGAAATTTTATTTTCTTATCAATGTATAGCATACCGTTGAAAAGTTCATTTCCGAGGAAATACGACTAGAAATAATTCAATTAATGAAACCGACAGAAATAAGTAGTTTATAGTTGTTTCAGAAACTTTATTCTAAACATAATGTAGGCCCATCCATCCCCATGTACAAGAAATGATTGAGCAAATGAGATTGATTATAGGAATAATAAGTAATGTTGAAATCATAAAAAATTAGCCATTGTCAGTACGACATAGCGTGACCTGCAAAAATTAGCCACTTTATTGAAATTATCGCTCATTTATATCTTCAGATTCACTAATTTCTATAATCTTGTCTAATAGGAATCGTAGTAAGTATAGAAATGTATCCACCATTGGAGACAGGTTATAAAGCATGGCAAAAATGACGATAAAAGCATTATATGAATGTTGGCATAATGTCGTCATGAGGCTCAGGAAACTGAAGACTCTGAAATTTAAAAAAATATGTTAATTACATTTGGAGAATCGATGAACTGTTTTGCTTGTGCATTCCTTATACCTAAGAGTTGTACCTATGCCGTGGCGGGTTTATGAATAGGCTAGCTAGGCTACAGCCTACGGCTGCAAATTTTCGTAAGTGGCAAATTTTTTGGGCAGAAAATATACAAATTTCTCAAACAGAAATTTTTTTGCGGCGGCTCGCCGCCAGCTACTATAAACAGAGTTTCCAGATTAAATCTATCAAATTCGCAAAATTTCTTATCTCTTTACTCGGAACATAGCGGCGGCGTGCTCTACAGTTTTTTCTTTAAAAAACAAACACATACTTACTACGTGTGCAATTTAAATTTAAAAATTCTGTGTGAAAGTGTGATATTAATTATAAATATAATTTTTTACAATTTACTGTCGATCTCAGAACTAAATGGTCGAGAATGTATGTGCGACAGTGTTCGAAATTTTCTACGTCAAACTAAAAATTCTAATTATGTGAAGTTTATTCACAAGATGTTTCAGATGATCTCGTTGAAAGATTTTGCACATAAAAGCGTAGTTGGCATTAGATGATATAAAACATATAAATATCAACAATATGTGCAATTGGATTAGGGATCAGAATCTGCTTGATATTTTTTCCTAATAATTTGACTATCATTTTAAGAATATACAAATCAATGAATGATGTCAGCAATTGTTTCATGCGGAACATTTGTTCTCTATGTTCAAACGAATTAAAACATATTTACGCTCATTACCCATGTCCGATAGCAAATTAATGCGATTTAGCAGTTTTATCAATTGAATCTGATAGGTGTATTGCAGATTCGATTTACATTGATTTAACTAAAATTTTTGTAAACAATGAATTCAGCAAAAAACTGTAATGTAAAGCCAAAAAGAAAAAAATGATTTTTCATTCTGGTTGAATATTTATGAGATCATTTTATATTATTCGGAGTGTTATATTTTGATGAAAATGAAGTTTTTATAGTTGCATTTTTGTTTGATTTTAATAAACGTTTGTATTATTTTGTATCTTATATAATAATCATCCTCAGAAATTCGACATTACTAGGAAAGAAAACGCATTTTCTGTCTTGAGTTATACTCATCGAACTCTTCGCATCAGTAAGTATTAGGTAATTAGAAACTAAGGATTAGTTATCCTTAGATCATGAAACACTTAAAATAGTTCTGACGTAACGTTCATCATTAGTTTGTGTTGTTTGACTTAAGCCGTTGTTAGTTTCAACTAAAGTATTCAGAACTCAATTATTCAAAAATTTCAAATGTAGGTATACGCCTAAAATGAAATAAGCAAGAAATTGTACATATTATTTGCCAATACTCACTCATCTTTAGGTAATCCTTTGAGTTTCCTGATAATCTGCAAGGAGGTTGGCGAATTCTATATCAGATATTGTGTAATATCTCCAAAATTGGCTGCAGTAGTCATATCAAATTTACATTGAATACATAGCAACCGTTTGCTAATAGGCGGAATTTTAACTCTGAGCATTATTCGTGACAATGAAAAGGCCGTTTTGAAAAATTGCAGACACGTAGAACTTCTTAAAATATCCATTTGCTTCCATAATCTTAATCAAGTTTATACCCGAAAAACTAACAACAAAATGTCAAAACGTGGTGACAATTTGTCATTATGATAAAAAACCCAAAGTTTTTTTTGAGTTTATCTCTGGCCTGTTTAGGAAAAAACAAAAATTCAATTTTAGATAAGTGAAAAGATTTAGCTGGCATTTGTTTAAATATACAGGGTGTTTTCCTAATAGAAGCGATATTAATAGTGCATGATTTTAAGATAAAAGAATTCATGTAAACATCTCCGTTTTCATTTTATTTCTGACATTCTGATGGCGGTGTGTGCTTCATTTTGTAATAAAAGAGATCTCTTGAGTTTAATTCGTATTTTTCGAACTGTTGTTTAAATAAAAAAAATAAGCAACACCTTATATTTACTTGTATGCATTTATACCGTATTAAGGAAAAACAAAATTGATGTAATTTTTACGACCAGGACCGAGTCCATATCTTCAATGTCATCAATTTCAAATGAACTAGTTTCGTCACAACGCCATAGCACCTCCAATTCCTAATACTAGAACAAACCTTTATCATCAAATATACATTATCAGGTGCCATATCCAGGAACACGATCCACTGCCTCCTTTGTAAAAACCCTAGACTTTTTAGGTATATATCCATCACTTTGCCTTTTTAACAATGCTCGTAATTTTGAATATTTACTAATATCCACACCATTTTTGATATCCAGTGTGGATCGCTACATTGAATACTGTGACCAAAGAGTGGATTGCTTGACGGTCTTCGTTAAATTTGAGAAATACACCATAAGTACACCCTCCGCATAGTTTTGCACATTTTTTTCTTTACACCAATCGCTGATATGCAAGTTCATAAACTTGGCGAGATTTGGGTGGCAAAAGATTTAGATATACTGCTTCGGCACTTTCCAATATATCCGCAGGTATATTTTCATCGTGTTCGGGATTCATTTCGAAAGCAGCGTAAAAACTAATACAAAAATTATATGATTAGTACGTCTACTTGACAATCAATATTTACCAACAATACCAGATATATATAAGTAATAGGTGTTCAATTTTATTACCAAATTATTAACGATTTTTGAATAAAACTAAATTTATTTTATCTACAACCGTGCGTAAATTAAGTTTTTACACACCCATATTAGTGCGGTAACTATTACTTTAACGCACTAGTGCCGTAAAAATCATTTTTGTTGAATTTTTATTGAAATGATAATTATTGGCAATTTTAAATTAACCCACAAACATAACTTAAAAACTTAACAACTTTAAATAAAAAAACATAAAAAAAATTAAATTATTTTCACAATTTTATCGTTATGCTGGAATTTGTAACATTTCCTATGGTGATCGAAGGTGAGCGCTCTAAATTTGAACTACTTTCTGATTCTACGATTATTTCGGTAGAGCTCATAGATTGTGAACTTTCATTTTAAAATCGTATTCTTCTGATTTGTGCTGATTTTTCTTGCAACTAGGAGTTTATTTTCGACCGATTCTTCGACGTAGCTCTCCGCAACTGCCGACGACTTCCAGCCACCATGTCGTTTCAGCCGTTAAGAATATCTTCCTATAGCAATCATCCAAAAAAGTGGCAGAAGAGTCCCTTCAGAGAACGAGATGACCGAGTCAAACTTGGTCCGGCCCGCTCCGGTATTCATCTAGTTTTAAAAATTGGGCTATTCTTGGCCGGTATTTCCCATTGTGTTGATACTCTACAGGTTGATGAGATCTACCATTTTCCTCTTACTAATTCAAAAAAGTGGAAGAAGTCGATTGTGCTGGAGTAATTAGATGGCCCTAAGATGATATATACTCTTTTGTAAATTCGTACTTCTTTTCCACACAAAACAAATTTTTCTGCTTGTTGTGGTTTTTCCGATGCTCAGGAATTGTTATATTAACCTAAGACTAGCCCACTTCCTGTTTGCACCATCCCTCCAATTTTATATTTGTAAAAGCTCCTCCCTCCTCGCACAGCTCCAGTCTATTCCAATTCCAGAGTACACCTAAACAAATATTATTCTTACATTATACCGATGCATTTTTTTTACTCATGGCATTATAGATATTGCGTTTGAAAAATGTTGACCCAAACATGTGTTAAATTTTCTCCCACACTTGTATTAAATACTGAAATTTTACACACATGCCGTAATTTGAAACACCAGGCCTAATCTAATAAAATGAAACGATTTTCTTAAATGGAAATCAATAACATATAAAAAAAAACGAAGAGACAAAAACTTCGTTTTTTTCTTGACTATTGCTCCCTATTCTCTGACAGTGGACTTTATCGAATATTGATGCAAATTATAGATTTTTGCAGAATATATTTTATTTATTTTTTCAAATTTGTTGTGGATAAGTTTATTTGAGATAATAACGAACTCTAGAACCTAAGCCTTCACTCATCAAAAAACTATACTCAGGAGCTTCTTCCACATGAACTTGTTGACTCCACGCGCGTAAAAAACCTCGGACTTCTTCGGTTTATTGTCTATGGTTTTTCTTTTCATTCAAATAGTCTATTAATCTCTGGAAATTGTCTATCGGCATGTGCTTTTTTATGGACAAGGTGGACTTCAGCAATTGGATAATAGCACCAAAGCGACTCCTTTCCTTGAACACTAATCTTCAAAATATGAGTAATTAATGAACATCTTCATTAATGTTACACTTTTTTATTAAGGGAGAACCATTCGATTAACATTAATACTCATAGGCCTTTTCGTAGCGAATTCGCGATTGCTGTGGGAGGCAAGTTCCGCCCGTAGCAGCTTCGAACTAGCCGCTGAAATCTCCATCTTCTGGACCTGACCATTTTGTTGACTGACAACCTCTTCAAAGTGAGCGTTGACTTTTTTTTTTGGCCTAATTCTTCATCCAACAATAAAAAAAGTTAAAACATTGCTACTGGGTGACCACAGTTGGGAAATTATAGCACTATAAATTAATTTGTATTTAATCAAAACGAACGGTTGTAGATAAAATAGTATACATAACTCGCGTGGTAAAGGTTTTTAGCACACTTAAGTGAATGAAAAGACTCGCCTGCGGCTCGTTTTTCAAACTTCACCTAGCGTGTGCTAAAGACCTAGTTACCACACTTATTATATAAAATACTATTAAACATCCCCTATATCAAAATTAAAGCGAAAACGGTACTATGTTTATCTAAATTTTTTGTCTTAAAATCATGCAGATTGATATTCTTAAATATTGACATTCAATTAAAAATCTTTCTGTAGACATCATTTAACAAATTTAATGTTAAAATATCTAGTGTACAGATAATTATATATTCAAAGTGCTTACAAGTTTTTAATCAAATCAAATCAACCTTTATTTCCTATCATTAAAACAATTATGCAGTACATATAACCCAATATAATATTATATGCACCATGGATGATGTCAAATCAACAGGACAGAAAAAAAAATTTAATTGACAACATACCAAAGCGTACAAACAAACACACCAAAAACGAAATAAAACACAAAAAATATTAAAAATTATTTTCAAGTAAGAAACTTGGATTCGGAACAAACAACATGTTTCATTCTGAGATAAAAAAGAATTCATCCAGGCAATAAAAACAACGACCGCCAAGCCAGTTCTTTAGCCGTCTTTTAAAAATGACATTCATATTGAGTTTGTTACAGATCCTCAGTCCCATCACCTCAGGAGAGTTGTAAGTTGTAAGGGTATAAAAAGATTTTTATCCTTATTAGATCGAGTATTATGGCTATGCAATTCTTTGTTTTTGTATAAGTATTTTTATACCGAAAAATATGACAAGAGACGTTACTATATATAGTACTATATATATATATATATATATATATATATATATATATATCGATATATATATATATATAATGCTTATTAAAGTTAATATTTTTTGAACGTATCCTCTACATGAAGTTCAAGATGACATTTCCTGTATGCCAACGCCAGAATTCTTTTTTGTGACAAACAAAAAACCTTCGAGGCTTCGACAGAACTACCCCAAAATTGGATACCATAATTAAGTCCATAGATCCTACCTGGCGAATGATATATAATTATTACCGCGCTTCATTTCTGACGTACTGCTTTGTATATTGCGGAAAAAAGTAGCACAAAGAATCAAGTTTTTTGGATAGTTTGAAACAATGATTTTTTCAACTGAGAGAGCTCTCCATGTGAAGGCCTAAAAAGCTCAGGAATTATCACAATTGACAGCGAGTCTCCCTCAAGTTTACGAAGTTGCGAGCCAGCATATGAAATTGAATTAAAATTGACTTGATGTATTCAAAAGCGTATAAGATTTGAATTGAAATCCAGTCTAGTAAATTTTTACAAGCCAGAGAGCCTATAGTTTGGCGATTCATGCGTTTGTTTCTTTGTAGAAAGAAATAAGAGAGGTGTCGTCAGCATAAATTATGCTTCGGCGCCATCGGGAGGAAGACATAGAATACTTAGCTCATTTAACATAAAACGGATGAAAAGCCACTGGACCAAGCACAGCCGAGCCTTGCGGTACATAATCAAGTATTTAATATCCACCGTTTTTGAATTGACATACGTAAAGCAGTTTTTGTTTACGGTGGTTAACCACGTGACATACTGCTTTCTGTTTGAGAGGTATGTGTGCAACCAGCTATAAAAGCATTTCACGCATTCCAGTATTTAGTTAATTTATACAGAAGGCCGATCTATATCTAACACAATCGAATGCTCTGCTGCGGGTCACAAACAAATACGCCCAACAAGGCCACTCCCAGACTCAAGTTTTTTCAGGATTAAATTCATCATGTCACATACGGCCATTTGTGTGGATTTACCAGATCGAAAACCGTGCTGTTTTTTTATAAAAATATTGTGTTTACCAAAAAATTTGTTTAATACAATTTTACTGATTTTTAATTTACTTCGAAATTGACCGCTAATAAAAGATAGATTGATCAGGTATAAAAATGGTTTTAAAATTGCATGAGCTGTCTATTTTATGATATAATGGGGAATATCATCCGGACCTGCTGTTACTATTGTAATAAATGAGAAAAGTGATAAACCGAATGTGCCAATGCTTTTAGGTAATGGAATATATGTTATAAATATATTTCTTCCAAGATTGGCTACAGATGTAAGAAATTATAGACCAATAACGCTTATATCGAATTTTGCAAAATTTTGTAGAAAATGTTATAAAATCTAGAATCGTTTCTTTTCTTGATGATGTAAAGCTTATATCGAAACAACAGTTTGGTTTCCGAGAAGGATTATCAACACAAGATGCCATGGCTCAGTTAACAAAGAAGTTGTATGACGCCTTAGACAAATCGCGGCCCTGTCTATGTATTTTTGTCGATTTAGCAAAAGCCTTTGACACAATTAGTCATCAGCTGTCAATAGACAAGCTGCAGCAATCCGGCTTCAGGGAAGTGTCATACGATTTGATGAGGAGTTATCTCACAAATCGTAGACAATATGTATCGGACAGTGAATTGAATTAGGTTGAATGTGGGGTACCTCAGAGTCCAATATTATTTCTAATATATGTAAATGATCTACTGCTCGCGGAACCGTTGAGCAACAGTAACGCAGATGATACCGCAATTTAATGTGAAGCTGAAAGCTGGGAAGAATTGAAAAACGAATCGGAAAATATAATACAGATGGTTAAAAAATTGTTTGATTATAACTTACTCACAATGAACGTGGATAAAACAAAATTTGTACTTTTTTCATGCAATGAAAACAACCGACCGTTATTTGAAAGTTTGAATATAGGAAACGTCACAATTTCTGCAGTTGATTCAAATCGTTATTTGGGCATATAAATTGATGAACATTTGAGATGGGATGTCCATATAAAACATCCCTTACAAAAATTGAGAAGTCATTTGTATCGCTTTAGGTATCTTGCTCATTTCTTGAATCTACGCAGATTAAAAATTCTTTATCATTCATTGTTTCAAACACAACTGACGTACGGCATACTGGTATGGGAAGGAGCGAGGGAACATCATTTGAAAAATCTAGAAATACTGCATAAATGGGCATTAAAAATTATCATGAAGAAAAACAAAACATATTCCACAGAGAAACTATACGAAGAAAGCAAAGTATTGGATGTAGGTAAGCTATTCTTAGAGACAATACTGAACTACCAATTTAAAAATAAAATTGACATACCTACCCTATATGACTCATGAGTACGAGACAAAAAATAAAAAAATTAATTCCCTAAAAGAGAGGAAGAATTAATTAATCGGTCAGAGGAACTATGTGTACATTCTGTATGCTGGCTGTATGATAGAATACCTAGTTACTTAAAAAGTAAGAAACAATTCAAAAGTTTCAAGAAAGCATCACTACTATGGTTATATTCATTACCAACAGAGGAGGTTTTGAGTATAATGGATACAACTAAGTACTTTTCAGCGAAACTAAAAGAAAAAACATGAAATAAAAAATTTACATGTATAATCTGCTTGAAAGTTTTGAACGAAATGAGTTATTATATTTAAACATTTTTCTTATGTAGAACAGCTCTCACAAAAGTACTGTGTATTTCTGAGAGTAAATGGTTTTTTTTGGGTAGATTCTCTGGGTTTTGGGCTGGTTTATTGTAATTCAAGTTTTTACCTAGTT
>JARQZK010003896.1:0-22500 GCA_030704885.1 Cynegetis impunctata
TTCTTTCTCATACATGTCACTTCTTTCATACGAAGATTTTTTTTTCCTACTATCTCTTCTGGTCATTGATATATACTTCTTTCAGCTCTTCAGCTTAAGACTTCTTGGTCCGACTCAGTGCGCATGTGCAATGGAACCATTTTTGATATTTTGGACCTTAGATTTCCTTATGGGAATTTACATGTAAAAATGAGCCAAAGTGGGGTAGAAGCCCCCTAGCCTATATACTCATGTGCTGATGCTTATACACGTAAACGCAGCATTCATGGTAGTATAGTGATCTTATTTTAAGTACTTCTTCATTGTACAATAGACTTGTCGGATATAATCGGGTTTTTCGAGTAATTACTTTCACCATATCAAAAGAGTCTCTCGCATAATATCTCAAATTTCCTGCTATATAGAATGTACGTGTCAGCCAATTTCTGTATTAAATAACTCATTTACTTGAACACACACTAGTCATGTCGAGACTCGATCAAGGTCAGTGACCTTCAGACCGCTCGCGTCCGGTGCAGGTGTCCGCAACAGGTCGAGACTCGATCAAGGCTTTGAATATTCAAACTGTTTTATATCAAAAGAGTCTTTCACATAATCTCTCAAATTCCCTGCAATCCATAATTAATAAATGTACAGGGGCGTACCAGACTTAATTTTTTTTTAAATTCAAATATGCATATATGGTACGTGTCAGCCAATATTGTTCCTGTATTGAATAATTTATAAATGTACAGGGGCGTACCAGACTTAATATTTTAAAATTAAAATATACATATACGGTTCGAATTGAATGACGTTCATTATCGTGTTCATAGTAGTATAGCATGAGGGGCCCAGAGGAAATTATTCAATATAAGAGAATAGGACCATCTTCAGAGAGGAAAACACTAAAAATAATTTGAATTTCAGGATATCTGTACATAATGCAATTATTCACTTCTCCATAATTAGTACATTTATCGAATAATTTCTCAGATACAGTATTGAAACAAAACGTAAAAAATTGGTCCCTTATCTTGATATGTAATATGACACTCCCTTTTCTTGTAATTGTTCCAAAAGTGAAATAGTCTGCTTTTTTAACAGGTCAAAATCTATTTTTGACATCAGTGCGAAAGACGTTGCTTTGTCGTCAAAAATATAGCAATATATAGTTTTATCTCTAAACCATTGTGCAAGAATTCTTATCCTGTTTATCTGATTTTATGTTTAAACACAAAAAATTCAATTATCTCCATTATATATATTGTTCTGTCGATGGCTTCAAACAGAATGGAACATGATTGAACAGAAAAATCAACCTTATATAACATTCCATATACAAAAATTCTAACTAACATTCTCTTTGTAATATCCTATGAAAATGAATATTTATATGAAGGTAATTTCGGAGAAATAATTGAATAGGAGAAAAGTGATTTATAAATCCAATATAACGCATTTGAATCATAAATAAATTTGACCTTTGATTCTACATGATCAGACTTGTAAAAATGCTGACGTGCAGCAACTTCAACTATCGACTTGTCAGCGACAGGTCGAAACTCGAGCAAGGTCATGGTCAATAACCTTTGCTTCGCATGTAAATGGGCCGGGTGCACGTGTGACGTCATAACAATCGCAACTGCTATAAATTGAAAACTTCAAGATTGCGAGAATATTTCAAATTTCGAGTTATGAATAATTTATGTAGAATGTGCATGTCAGCCAATGTTGTTTGTGTATTGAATAAATCATTCACTTGAACGAATGTACAGGGGGCGTAACAGACTTAATTTTTTTTTAAATTCAAATGTCGGATTACATATATGGTTCGAATTGAATGACGTCATTATCGTATTCATAGTAGTATAGCATGATAGAATACGACTGAGAAGTAAATATATTCTTACTAGTATCACAGATTTCAAACGAATTAATGAAATTAACCTTATATTATATTCGAAAGACACACATTCTATATATAAATATTCTAGCTGGTTTATGCGCACGAAAATCAAAGTCAGCCTTCATATTCGCGAATCGAAGGTAACTGGGATATGATTATAGTGAATATAACATTAGCTTCACGGAGCTTCTCTAAATTTCATTGTTATAAGAGAGAGCATTGTCTGTTCAAAAAGACTCAGTTTTTCAAATGGACTCGAACGTGAGAGTTCCACAACGTGAGGGTTGGTTCTACAACGTGAGGGGTTCTACAACGTGCGGGTTGGGTTCTACAACGTAGGGGTTGGGTTCTACAACTTGGGGGTTGGGTTCTGCAACGTGAGGGTTGCGTTCTACAACGTGAGGGTTCTACGACGTGAGGGTTCTACGACGTGAGGGTTCTACAACGTGAGAGTTGGGTTCTACAACGTGAGGGTTGGGCTCTAAAACGTAAGGGTTCTACAACGTGAGGGTTGGGTTCTACAAAGGGAGGGTTCTACAACGTGAGGGTTGGGTTCTACAACGGGTTCGTTAACGGGTGCGTTCACAACGGGTCCGTTCATAACGGGTCGTTCACAACAAGTCATTATCCGTTGCGTTCACGAGTTCGTTCTAATCGACTCCCTTGAAATATCCTCCTTAAGTTGGCTGATGAGGTACCATATATAATTCATACTGCTGTAGGAGTATAATAAAAAATCAATCATATTTATTTTGTTTCATTGGATCAGAGTATTCAACAAATATAGAGTACATTCATAATCGGAAATTTTCGATGAAGGCCAAGGACCGCAGCATGGTCCGTCAATCTATCCTAGAATAGCTTTCACATCTTTTTCATAGCGCTGAATATTTTCTTTTATCCAATTGAAAATTCTCTTGTGTGCTTTATTCGACTCTGGTAGAAATTTGTGCGACAAGTTCAAAGATTCAAGAACTTTCAATATAGAGTTCAGAACTGAGCTGTTGGCAGAGTGAGCAGATTCACAAATACTTATGTCTATACAATAATCTATATTTTTATAATTTTCATGAATTTTATTAACATTGAATTTTCTATCAAAGTCTACAAAATCATCACCATTCATATTATTAGATAGCAAGTCATATACATACATTGAGTAATGAGCGCTTACATACAAATTATTTTCGTCAAGGACTGGATTCTAACAGACTAAAAGTTTTGAACTTTTTAAACAACACACATTTTTCTACACATTTTTCTACACATTTTTCTACATATTTATCATATTCCAGTTTTTGAAGGAACATTTCTCCTACAAACTCTATATTTACTTCACAAGAACTTGTTGCGATCCATCTGAAATGATAGCTCCTAAGGGAAAATTTTTTTCTTGTAAGATACTGAGCAAAAACAGATGAGAATGTGCTTTAGTGGATTCTGAAATTATTGTTTTCAGGTATTTATCATAAACCTTTTTAGTTTTCACTGCTACTTCATATTGAATTTTTTTCAAAAGAGACATTGTTGCAAGAGAGAGACTGTTGTTTCTCTGACGAAAGTTTGTTCAAGACTGGTCAAAATGAAGAAATGAGCTTGAGTGTTTGTAATCCTACGGCTTGGTATCGGTTGAAATGGGGCTGATCATGCGTTTAATATCGAAAGAATTCAGTGAAACTTTTTCTTGTTTGATTGAGAATACTTCATGTCTAGATGATCTTATTGAATTTTGATTTCCTCTAAGAATCTCATTGTTAAATAGACAATTTTTGTAATCATTAAAAGTAATTTTTTTCAATGATGCAGCAGTCACCCCATTTGCTTTTTTCACATTTTTTTCGCTGTTTTCTCCTGAATTCTCAGTTATGTATGAATACATTTTGGATTCAAGACCTACAAACTGTAACATGATAGAACCATTGTTTTCATCTTTCATCTTAGCCAACACCTTCTTATTGACTCTAGGTAAGATAAATATATTGCTTTCTGGTTGTCTGGCGTATCGAATCTGTCTATGTCTAACCTCATGTTTTCATAAATATCGTCTAATTCAAATTTGTATAAAATAGAGTCCGCGTCAGAATATAACAATTTAACCTTATCTTTAAAAACATTTTTAACATAGTTATAATGAAAATCGTATAATAATAATTTTGAAATATCTAAAATAGTGAATCCCACGTAAATTGATTCATTTAGTGTAATTTCCAATCTATTCATTTCGATAATAGCAAAGCCTTCTGAAAAAATTACTGAACTATGAAAATTAGGCTTAGAAATTAGATTACGTGCACCCCATTGACCGTCACTTAGTGACTATCAGAACATTTTTATGTTTTCTCATATTTTCCATACATTTACCAAATACTGCATTAATGAACAATCTGAAGAGATTTTTCAAAGTCATTACGTGCTTCTTTCCTTTTCGCGCTATTGAGTTCAATGTATTTACGAAGCCAAGGAGATTGTTTGAATTTCAGTACTCTGTGAACATGCTTCAAAATCATATCATGATTCAAGTAGAATTTAAGGTTTTTATAGTGAACAATATAATTACTTTTTGGTATTAAAGTAGTTAATAACTTTTTTTTGTGTTGAAGAGGGGGTTCTCTATGTTCGGGAACTAAAGGTAAGTCTTTGTGGAGCTCATGTAAATCTGCTGGGTAGTCTAAATCACATTCAAAAATATACCCGACCTCTGAATCATCTGGAATGTTGAGTACCTCAATATTTTCATCTAACCATTGAAAATCTGATAGTGGTAAGTAATCAGTCATAGACCATACATATTGTTCATGTCATAGTACATAAGATAACTTGAACGTTCGTTAATATTGAAGCCCTTTTTTATATATTTATTGTTGGCCTCTGCATATCGATTACTACATTGTGACACACCACCCCTAATTCCATTTTCTACAAACATCATCATGTCTACGTCTGTCAGTAGTTCTAAACAAACTTCTGTGTTCTTCAGCATTGCTTGGAAACAGTATCCTGGAAAAGTGTAATAATGCAGAGGATTCAACTCGTAAGTTTTTGAACAAGTTTCGCGAAAATTCTCATAAATATCAGCCAACAACAGTACTTCTTTTTTCAAATAAAGATTCGCATATTCACCTATTGTTTCAATGTTGAAATGAGACCAAACTTTTTGAGCGTGATTGTATTGATCTTCAGTTATATCGCAGTCTCCTCAATTATTATAAAATGATTCTTTTGAGGGGAGGCATGTCTCATTTAAGCAAGCCCACGAGTCAATGTAATCATAGGGAAATATTCCTTTTTTGTTCAATAAGCTGAAATCTATTGAAGATTGACAATAACTTCTAGTAATGTTTTTCTGCTTATCATCCAAATAAGACGAGAGTTTTTCAATAGAAGTAGCCATAAATATGAACGAATCTATAAATCTTAGGGTGCAGTTTGTTCCGTAAACTTGTTTAGAAAATGAAATGTATTCATCGTTATTGATTGGTAGAACCTTAACATTTCCTTGGAACGACGTAGCTAATTCTTTAATTATGAAGTGTGAATCGTAACCAGATAAATTATGAAAACATACGGGGATAATATGAGATACTTGATAATTCAAATTACATGATTGATGGCTTAGACCCCTGAAGTTGTTTTTTGGTTGTAAATGAAAATGATTCCTACATATTATATCATTTTCTTTGAACGGTTTTCCACAAATATGACATGTAGTTGTCTGTTTAAAATCACCGGAGATCGGATGATTTATTTTCAATTTTTCATCGACAAATTTTGAAATTTCAAGAAGTTCACGCACAAACCAAGCCACGCAATCTTTTCCTCGATACGATTGGAAGCGTGACAAAGAAGAGTCGTAAGAACAATGGAGATAATACGCTACACTGTACGCTTCATGATGTTGATATTTTCGAACTGAAGAATGAGAATTTTCACTCAACTTTTCATTACATTTTTTCAGAATACTTTCAATGTCTGCATTAATTGTGAATTTAACCTTCTGCTTATGAGAAAAATCTTTGAATTTCAGATATTCATTCGATTCGGTAGGAAGTTTAATTGCAGTTTCATTATTCGAAAAACACCTAGATTTATGATTCTGTAATAAGGTTTCAGAAGAGAATGATTCATAAATCTGAAACAAAAATAATCGTTTTTTGTTACTTCGCTTCCTAGTAAATATGACATATTTTTAATCAGCACGAAATGATAGAGTTGATCTCCGTCCATATCACAATGTCTTGGTAGCATTAAAAGGTTAATTTCACTTTTGGTAGAATTTCTACTTAATAAAACGGGCGAAATTTTATTTTTCTCACAAACGAAAACATTAATAGACAAATTGTTCATAAGTTCGAATGTAGGAATATCTTTCAATTCAATCGGAAATTCAATACCTTCGTATGTGAGCACATTTGAAAAATGAGGATAATGGTTTATGCGAGTATTATTTTTTAGAAGTTAGTTAGATATAAAGCAGCTACTATTGACCACAAAAAGCAAAATTCATCGTTATTCTCAATATTTACAATACCTTTTTTTCCTTTAAGAAATTTTGGAGTCTTAACATATGTTGAATTCATTGGCGCCGGAACCGGGGGGCAGGGGGGGCACTTGCCCCCCCCACTATTTCAGAAGGGGAGCAAAGTATGCTTTTTGCCCCCTCACTTTTTGAGAAATAAAAAATATTTTAGTGCTTGAAAAACATCGTTTAATATTTTACATCCGATCATATAAATTGATACCCTGTACGCAAATGAATTTTCACCATACACAATTGAAAATGATGAAAAATTTGCCTGGGGGACGATTGAAATCTTGCGTCGAGTTGATCTTCGAACTTCATCCACTGTAACGAAGAATATTTTCAACGAAGTCACGAAATTGTTCACACTGTTGTTAACAGTCCCAGTTTCTGCGGCAACATCGGAGAGATCATTCAGCGCCTTAAGACGTCTGAAAACATACCTTCGGGCAACAATGACTCAAAAAAGATTGAACCACGTGACGCTGCTTCACGTTCATAAAGAAGAAACGGCGTCCATCGATAGGACAGATCAGTTGTTTTTGGTAAAATATAGAATTATATGTTAACTATGTCAAAAAGTGTTCAATCTGTACGTTAAAAAAATAAAAAATAATTTGAAAGTGAACTGATTTTTTTATTAAATAGCAAATAAATTTTTAGTTTAAATAAATCTTTTCAAATTGATCAAAAAAGCTTACACAGTAATGATAATTAACAAAGTTACACATTTCACTGAATACTCTACAATTTATATTACCAGTATACATCAATGCTGATTAAAACAGTTACATGGGGTTAGGTAGTAAAAAATTTTTCACTTTGGGTTTGCCCCCCCAAAAAAATTTACCTTTTGGCGCCTATGGTTGAATTACAATAATTGGATCATACTGATTAATATTCAATTTTAAATTCTGAATCTCTGCCAAAGCCCATCCTGAATCTCGTTCCTGAAATTCCTCCAACTCTTTCAGTACCACACTGGTGATGTGTTGCTCGAACCAATCACTCAATTTTGTATTGGAATCGATGACGGCATTCTTGGTGTTGAACCATTTAATGTCACTCTCCTCCGAATTCGGTCTAATAAACAGTCCAGTAAACATCGAATTGACTTTCAGCAATCCACACTTCTTCAACTGCTCCTTTATTTTCCGCGAGAAAATTTTAAATGCTCTCTGAAAAAACTCTATCGGGTCTTTTACTGATAAATTAGTGATAATGCCTGTACACATCCTTTTCGAAAAACACGATTCAAAATCTTCCTACATCACATACCTTTTTTCTTTGGCTTGAAGTCCAGCACCAATTTTCTGAAGATTCCGCTTTTTCACTCTCAATTGCTGCCTATAATTTTTCATCATAGCCAGAGCATATTCTAGCTTGTGGGGATTCTCAGAATCGTTATACTTGTATATCATTTTTTAACTGCTTTTCGTAATAACAAAACATTTCTGTTGATTAATTTTAAATTGGTATTAGCTTCCTCCAGGGTTCTGACCAGTGAAATTGCCTCTCTTGTTGCCGACAACAACCCTTTTGTAAGAGAACTGACCGACTTTGCTGAATTTATTCTCTCCATTCTCGGATAATATTCAAGCGTTACTGGAGAGCGAAGGAGGAAGTTTCCAATGTATAGCGGTTGCGATTGTTATGGCGTCACACCAGCATCCATTTACATGCGAAGCGAAGGTCATTGACTTGCCGCACGAAGGCCTCGACCTGTCGCTGACAAGTCGAGAGTTGAAGTTGCTGCACGTCAGCATTTTTACAAGTCTGATCGTGTAGAATCAAAGGTCAAATTTATTTATGATTCAAATGCGTTATATTGGATTTATAAATCATTTTTCTCCTATTCAATTATTTCTTCGATATTACCTTCATATAAATATTCATTTTCATAGGATATTTCAAAGAGAATGTTGAAACAAATACAAGAAAAGGTAGTGTCATATTACATATCAAGACAAGGGACCAATTTTTTACGTTTTGTTTTAATAATGTATCTGAGAAATTATTCGATATATGTACTAATTATGGAGAAGTGAATAATTGCATTATGTACAGATATCCTGAAATTCAAATTATTTTTAGTGTTTTTCTCTCTGAAGATGGTCCTATTCCCTTATATTGAATAATTCCCTCTGGGCCCCTCATGCTATACTACTATGAACACGATAATGAACGTCATTCAATTCGAACCATATATGTATATTTTAATTTTAAAATATTAAGTCTGGTACGCCCCTGTACATTTATAAATTATTTAATACAGGAACAATATTGGCTGACACGTACCATATGTGCATATTTGAATTTAAAAAAAAATTAAGTCTGGTACACTTATGAATTATGCATTGCAGGAAATTTGAGAGATTATGTGAAAGACTCTTTTGATATAAAACAGTTTGAATATTCAAAGCCTTGATCGAGTCTCGACCTGTCGCGGACAAGTATCGACTTGCTTCGCCGCCTAAGCGAGCATTCCCAGAAGGTCATTGACTTGATGCGCCTTGATCGAGTCTCGACCTGTCGCGGACACCTGCACCGGACGCGAGCGGTCTGAAGGTCATTGACCTTGATCGAGTCTCGACATGACCAGTGTGTTCAAGTAAATGATTTATTTAATACAGAAATTGGCTGACACGTACATTCTATATAGCAGGAAATTTGAGATATTATGCGAGAGACTCTTTTGATATATAACAGTGAATATTCCGCGATTGAAAAATATAAAAACCGTACTTCGATATCATATTGTTGGAATGTAATTATTATAAGTGCGGATTTCTTCAGAATTAAAATGAAATTATAATAGCGATCGGATTTTGTTTTTAAAGCCTGCTAGAGCCGTGACTAAGGTTCGATCCCCGAGTTCGATTTTTTTTAAAGCTTGATAGTGTTGGAATCCTAATATAGAGGTTCAATTCTACATGTGGATTTCTTTTGATACTCATAATATAGAAGTTCGATTCCTCGATTATTTTTTTTTTGAGCTTGATAGTGTTGGACTCCTAATAAACTGGATTTTCCAATTTTTTTTCTAAAGCTTGGTAGAGCCGTGACTAAGGTTCGACCCCAGAGTTCGATTTTTTTTTTGAACTTGGTACGTGAACTTCATCTATAAGCATATGGTTGAATTGAATATAGAGGTTCGATCCTCGCGCTCGATTTTTTTTTGAAGCTTGGTAGAGCAGAGAACATAGTGTTGGACTAAATATAGAGGTTCAATCCCTCGATTTTTTTTTGAAGCTTGGTAAAGCAGAGAACATAGTGGTGGGCTAAATATACTGGGTTCAATCCCCGAGCTCGTAGAGGTTCAATTCCTCCATTTTATCAACTTGGTACATGAACACCTGCACTCATTCAAGCGAGTCTCGACTTGTCGTGGACACCTGCACCGGACAGCGAGCTACGTTGATCGAGTTATGTCGTGGTCAAGTCTCGACTAATGTACAGGGTATCTCTTATTAATGTACTCATACATTCAACGAAGCAAAAATAATATCAGGTCATTGACCCTGATCGAGTCTCGACATGTCGCGGACAAGTCTCGACTAATGTACAGGGAGTCTCTTATTAATGTACTCATACATTCAACGAAGCAAAAATAATATCAGGTCATTGACCCTGATCGAGTCTCGACATGTCGCGGACAAGTCTCGACTTGAAGTTGTTCTCGTCAACCTTGAGGTCATTGAACCCGACCTTGATCGCCGTCAAGGCCATTGACCCACGCGTGACCTTTACCTAGGTCAAGCCAGGCAGCGAGCTCAAAGGTCAAATGGGGTCAAGTTGAGGAGTAACCGGCATCATATAACTACTGCTGTGACAATGCTCATGATGAATAATAGCTAAACAGCTAATATCTAATCAGTTAAACAACTAATAGCTAAACAGCTAATAGCTTGTAGCTCTTAAATAATTAACAGCTAATTAGCTGAACAGGTACCTGTGGAGACCTAAGAAAGCAAGTAAGAAACCGGACCACTGAGTCAGAGGGTGATGTAAGAAGGTGATGCAATGGTGGCTCATGGTATGATGAACAAGTAGAAGTTCAGTTCCTTACAGACTACGAGTGTGTGTGTGAGTGCGATTACTGTTATTCTGAAATAATGTTATAAGTGTTGAAAGTTTGGTATTGTATTTAGCCAAACGAGAGTGTATTTATATATATATATATATATATATATATATATATATATATATATATATATATATATATATATATATATATATACAATATAGTGATATAAATTATACTTTGTGTTTAATTGAAAACCAGGATAGCACAATTGGCGACGAGAAGGGGCAATCGCACCCACAGGAAGTTGATTTCTAGAGGTGAGTCAGATATTGGCTTCTTATATGTATATATTCCAAACAAATAAGTGATTTCAATTTTGTTACTGACTGTTACCCTATCTCAAGGCAGTCGAAAAATACCATTTATTGTGAACTGTTATCTGTTACCACAGACAGTGTCCATAAGAAACTGTTACCCCAGATAGAGGGCAGTTCAAAAAAAAACAGAGTTAATTAAACTGTTACCCCAGATAGAGGGCAGTTAAAAAAACGGAGTTAATTAAACTATTACCCCAGATAGAGGGCAGTTAAAAAAAACAGAGTCAATTAAACTGTTACCCCAGATAGAGGGCAGTTAAAAAAACAGAGTTAATTAAACTGTTACCCCAGATAGAGGGCAGTTCAAAAAAAACAGAGTTAATTAAACTGTTATCCCAGATAGAGGGTAGTTAAAAAAAACAGAGTTAATTAAACTGTTACCCTGGTGATAGGGCAGTTAAAAAAAAAGGAGAGTTGATTAAACTGTTACCCCGGATAGAGGGCATTAAAAAAAAACAGTTAATTAAACTATTACCCCAGATAGAGGGCAGTTCAAAAAAAAAACAGAGTTAATCAAACTGTTACCCTGGTGACAGGACAGTTCGAAATAAAAAGTAGAGTTTATCAAACTGTTACCCTGGTGACAGGGCAGTTCGGAATGAAAGGTAAAGTTAATTAAACTGTTACCCTGTTTCAGGGCAGTCCAAGACAAAAAGAGTTCTATGTCTGAACATCCTCGTTGTCTAACGTGAAAAAGGTAAAGGTTGAGAGTTATGTGTCTGAACATCCATGTCGTCGAACGTGAATGGAAAAAATTTTATTTTATGTTTCAGAGACTTCATATAAGGGGCAATATGACAGATTCAAACGCGGGAATCGAACCATTTCTTTGCCACTCGATCGACAAAGCGCTACTGCGTAATGAGTGGGAAAGATGGCTCAGGGCATTGAAACTATATTTGGAGTCTGAGAACATTGTAGACGGAGTACGAAAGAAAAATAAATTACTTCATTTAGGTGGACTACAACTACAAAAGGTCGCTTTCAATTTACCAGGGGCAATCGAAGTTTCCGATCTTGAAAGAAATAACGATGTTTTTCAGATATTAGTCGATAAGTTGACCGGATATTTTTCACCGCAAAGCAACTTTACGCTTGAAAGACCCCTATTTCGTAACATGAAGCCGCTGGAAGGTGAAGGGTTGAACACAAATTCATACTGCGTGTTCGGCAACAAGCTACCAAATGTACTTTTGGCGGGACAGACCAACAAGCATTAGAAATTAACCTCAAGGATGAACTCATCGATTTGGGCAAATTCTGAACTCAAAAAAAAAGCGTCTACTGGAAAAAGAATATACATTAGATGAATCAATTGAAATATGCCGAATACATGAACAAATAATACGCCAGTCACAAGAAATGCAACGAACAGAACCATCGATTTCAGGGATGTATTCATCTGGAAATCAAGTCAATCGAATCGAAAGTCGACAAAAACGTACCACCGTTTGGTGTACTCGATGTGGTCGAAAAAATCATCAACCTGACGACGAACGGTGTCCAGCGAGAAAGGTGAAATGTCATTCACGTGGCTTGATAGGGCATTTTGCTGCAAAATGCAGAACAAGAGCCGGTAATTCGGCCACTTTAAATGAACGTCGAGGAAAACCATCTGCTCCACCGACTAAACAAAGTAGACATTCAAATCTCTATCATATTGGTACCAATGACCCAAATGACGAAGACTCTGAAGTATCAGATTTTGGGTGTTTCCGAATAACAGAAACAGAATCTCAGAACCATCAAATACAGCAGACAAATAATGAAGATAACGACGAGCTTATAGAATGTTCAATTGGAGGAGTAGCTATCACAATGCTCAAAGATTCTGGAGCAAGAGCAAATGTTATCAGTGGACAGGATTGGAAGAAATTGAGGCGACAGAATGCGCAGACATCTGAGACGTGAACAAAAAAAAATGTGGAGAATATTTTGAAACCTTATGGATCCCAGCAAGCTATAAATTCCAAATGTCATTTCATGGCGGGAATTCGTTTTAACAAAAACGAAGAAATCATAGCGCTTTTTTATGTAATTGAGAAGGGAAAATTTTCGTTGTTAGGGAAACGGGCGGCTGTTCGTCTAGATGTATTGAAACTGAGTATTAATGCAATAGAAGAATCATGTGAACAGTTTCCTAAAATGAAAGGGCTTAAAGTAAGACTGACAATCGATCCTTCGGTTAAACCAGTACGACAGCCAGTGGGACGTATACCTATAACAGTAGAGAAACAAGTTGAAGAAAAACTCAAAGAGGCGCTTCAGAAAGATATCATCGAAAGAGTAGAAGGACCAAGTGCCTGGATATCTCCGATTTTAGTTTTGTTCACCATCTGGGGTTATCCGTATATGTATTGATATGCGAAGAGCGGACGAAGCTATCAAACGTGAAAACTACCCATTACCGACGGTTGACTCATTTATAACTAAAATTAAATCAGCAAAATTGTTCTCAAGATTGTATTGAACAAACGCATACCACCAGTCGGAACTAGACGAGAGCAGTCGCACAATCACGACATTAAGTACTCATAAAGGCATGTTGAGGTATAAACGCCTAATGTCCGGAGTGAACTCGGCACCAGAAATATTCTAACGAATTTTCGGGGTCTGAAAAACAACATGATGACTGTTTAAGAAAAGTCTTGAACACGCTAGAAAATAATAATGTGCTTCTTAACAAGAACAAATGCTTTTTCAAAGCTAAAATCGAAGACCGTTTACGCAACAACAGTGGTGAACGTCAACGAAGAATCATGACAGGCCTCTGACACAGTCTCTATTATCCGTTCCGAAATGAATTCACGAAACTGGGACCAGTCTTGTTGAGAGGTGATAAAATTGTCATGACAGAATGGCGAACGAACACTACAACTAGCACATGAAGGACACCCAGGTCAAACGGTGATGAAAAGGAGACTACGTGCAAAAACATGGGGACCATTGATCGATCGCCAAGCAAAAGAAGCTGTCAAAATTTGTAAAGACTGTTTGTTGGTCACTCTTCCGCCGAAGCCAGCACCCATGAACCGTCATGAGTTTCCTACAGCACCATGGAAAGTCATGGCTATCGATTTAATGGGCCCACTTCCAAGTCAAGAGCAAGTATTGGTTGTTATTGACTATTATTCACGATATCAGGATATAAAGTTTTTACGTTCAACGACGGCTATAATAGCCGTTAATAATAATTAATTATTCGAAGGAACTCTTCGCTAAATTGGGAATTCCCGTATCCATCAGAGTGGATAATGGACCGCAGTTCACAGGAACCGAATTCAAAAAAAAAAACCTGCGAAGATTATAATATCCGCCTCATACATACGGCGCCTTACTGGCCTCAAGCGAATGGAGAAGTAGAAAACATGAACAAGGCACTATTGAAACGACTTCAGATTTCTCACTCAAAGGAAGATCGCAACTATAAAGTGGCTTTGCATGATTTTTTTACTGATGTATAATACTACGCCTCATGGGACAATTGGAAAATCGCCATCGGAATTGATGTTTGGTCGGAATATCCGAGATAAAATACCCTCCATATCCGACTTCAGTATAGAACACGGAGATGAAGAAGCTAGATATAGAGATACAATGAATAAACAGAAAGGAAAAGAGAAAGAGGATAGAACCAGAAAAGCGAAGCATCATGATATAGTTCCTGTCAAAATATGATATCATATTTTGACAACCTAAATTTATTTGACTTATAGTCAAAAAAGTGATGTAATTTTCATAAGTTTCTATTGTAGTTTTAATTACCCATTGGAACTTTCTCAAATTATCCTGTAATTTGATTTGATTTTGCCAGAGTGTATTTAATGATTTATTATAATGATTTATTAATCTTGTATATAGTGACACCTGTAGGTTGACCTCGTGCACAATTTCTTTTAGTTTACTTTGTAAGATTTCTATTGCTTTATTGTATTTTTCGCCATCGTCAGAATCTAGGTTTCCGAATAACCGTTTATTTAATTTACCTATCCCGTTAAATAATCCTCGTTTTGCTCGGATGTGTGGTGAAATAATTTCAATTTTCCTCTGTAGCGTTTGAATTAAGAATTCTGTTCTACTTAACATTCTTAGAATAAATTATTTTGCATGCTCCTAATCTAATGGGGAATAAAAGGCTATTCAGCTTTGTTACGCTGATTTCTCTGTTGTTGATATCAATTGCCGCTATTCGACATGCCAGGTATACCAGGATCATCCAAAACTTCATTTTCCTGTACCTGTAAAATGTTTGGATTTACTTTGGTTTTCGTGCTATACTTTTATGATGTGTAGGTACCTTTATTTATCTGTAGTAATATGCCGTCGTTTTAAATTATTTCAAATTGGGTAAATTTAGTTATAAAATTAATTGAATTATTGTAGGGTAAAACAGAATGTTTAATTAACTGATTGACTGATAATTCTTTGTTATTTTCTCTAAAACATCAAAAATGTTCAATAAGGGTTGAGTGAGATAGTTCTACTGGTGAATTTGAATTATTATTTTTCGCAATAGTAAAATGTAACTCAATTTTATGAAGTTTACGAAAGTCTCCTAAGTCATGATTTTTAAATTCCGTACCGTTGTCTGCTGTTATTTCATTTTATTCGATTCCTATGATAGAAGCGTTTATTTCGTGGATTTTTTTTCTTAATGCGTCCAATAATTTTCCTAGGTATTTTCTGGTATTCTTTCTTGATTTTAGCTCGAGATTTTGGCTTAAGTAAATCTCTTCATTCTTATTTAAGTCTTTTTAACCTTTTTGTTTCTTCATTAAATTTTTAATTTAATTTCTCTCCGTATTTTCGTTACAAATCAAACTTATTTGATATTTATGGGGGTTTAAATCTTTATCCGTTATTGTGGTTGATAATATTGAATTTTCAATAGGTGTGTGTACTTTTACCGAGATTTCTGGTAGTGTGAATATTTTTTCAAGTGCATCTTGTATTATCTGATCTAAGTAGTTAATACTACAGGGATTCTAACTCACAATGGCGGCCATCGAGGTGGGGGGACCTTTCCGTCTACGTCAAATCGATATTCAAGATCGATGCAATGACGTCATGGGGCCTGGGGGCCATCTGTCATATAAGATGAGGGCTCCTTCTCCTCGATCCTGGCCTGGGGGGCCCTGACTATCTCTCTCTCATGGGGGTCCTCTCACCCCTTCTCATCGATCCTAGCCCTAGCTGAAATATTAATAAATGAAAAAAGCTGTGTTGGGATTCGAACCGCAGAATTACTGCACCAGAGTCTAGTACTCAGACCGGTCGTTCGTCAAACCATAGTTATAATTAGGATTAAGCGAGTGATATAACTAACTTGCGCAGAGGATTCCGTTAATCTTGAATCATAGATATCTTAGACCATAGATCTATCATACGCCATACTATATGTTATTCGTATATGGGGGCCCAGAGAACTGAAATTTTTTATGAGACCCTCAGGGATTCTTCATGGGGGCACGAAGACTCCAGGAGTCTTCATATGGGTTCAGGAGATTGAAATTATATGATATATAGGAATGAGGCCCTCGGGAGTCTTCATGGAGGCTGAAATTTGTATGGGGCCCCCCAGGATTCCTCATGGGGCACTGGGTCCCCCAGGACTCTTCATGTGGAATTTCACCTATAGTAAAATTTCTATATATATATATATATATATATATATATATATATATATATATATATATATATATATGGCCCAGAGAACTGAAATTTTTCATGAGACCCTCAGGGATTCTTCATGGGGGTACTGGGACCCCCAGGAGTCTTCATGTGTGTTCAGTAGATTGAAATTATATGATATATAGGTCCGCCGAGGAAATGAAATTTTTTGGTATATAGGAGGCCGTCTTCGTTGATTTAAATATCAAATTACATACATAGTTATTTAAAAAATAGTTATTTTCAAATAGTCTGTATCATTTGTAAATATTGAATAAATCAAACATGAGAAACTATGTCTTTATATATATATATATATATATATATATTTATACAATAAAATGATATTATATATCCCAGCATTGAAATTTGTAGTTTTTCTGATAAGTATCAATTGAAAAATCTTTGATATTTCACCCTGTAATTTTTTCTGTCATATATATATATATATATATATATATATATATATATATATATATATATATATATATATATATATCTATATCTATATAAATATATATATTTAAATATATATATATATATGACAGAAAAAATTACAGGGTGAAATATCAAAGATTTTTCATATATATATATATATATATATATATATATATATATATATATATATATATATATATATATATATATATATATATATATATATATATATATATATATATATATATATAGGTTCAGAATTAAATTATTCATAAAAGAATACGTTATAACCATTATATAACACAATTTTTGAAATTTTATTCGGTGGAAATCTCCGTAAGTAAATGAATTAATTAGATACAAGGTCAACATACATAGTTATTTAAAAAATAGTTATTTTCTTAAAAATTCATCTCCATTTTGATATATTAAATATAATCAATATATAAATAATATAGGAGACCGTCTTCGTAGAATTGAAGCCGGTGTCAGCAAATTCTCCGTTTCGTAAGTAAATGAATTAATTAGATACAAGGTCGTTATTTCGTTCTACTGAAGAATTTCAGCATCAGCGTTTTATGTTACATTTCTAGGGGGGTCCATACATAGTCAATCTCGATCCCGATCAGGATTTCATCATTTTGAGACCAGATCCGTTAATCTAACTCATTTATTATCAATCTGAATCACCGATCTCGATCGAGATTGACTGTGTACGATCTCCTTTAAGAACAACAGAGGAATTTCTACATGCTTATTCAACATTTTCTAACCGTTAGCCGTGTGCAAAATCCCTCCTCCACTAAAAACTTCCTTCTGATATTTGTTGAAATTTTTCTTATTAATATCATTCCAACTTCAACTTTATTCGAAGGAGCATCGTTAAACTTTCGATCTAACCGTTTGGGTGTGTCTTCCTGTCTTAGTGAAAATCAAGTAAGTGTTTTTGAGTTATACCTCAGAAAGTTATTTAATATCTTTTATATTTGTTTTAGAGACTGATTTATTAGGAAAATTGAACAAAGTTTCTTTTCTATAGAGGAAACCAAAGATGAAGCTATCCGATCTGATTAACGAGGAGCTCTACAGAATATATGAGGCAAAAATTACTTCTGCGTTCGGAGAGTCAGTACTTCTAGACTTGGGTGACTACAATATCTTTTTACCGAAGAGAGTGACTGAAGAATACAGGTCTCATATAGAGGAGATTGCGAATATTCTATCGTATCCAAGGGAACATTGGAAACCAAAAAAACCAATCCAGCTCAAATATTTTAACTTATTAAAAACTAGGTAAATATTATTCAATTTTCTATAATATTTTTTCTCTGTCTGTGTGAATTATACAAAAATGAATTTCACTGGTAAATTAACCAGAATAGACCAAACTTTCAAATTAATTCAAGAAAATTATTCTCTTTCAAATTCTAAAACATGGCAAAAAATGATTTTCTCACATATTCGTTCTTGTTATAGAGCTTTGAAGCGAATTAATTTTACTATAGGTGAAAAACGTAAAATATACTCCAAAATCGTTCAGCTCAAACGTATGAGCTGTTTTATTAAATATTTCCCTCAACAACAACAACACAGTGGCGGAGGTTTACCGAAAAAACGTAATGATAGAATTCGGTGGAGGAATATTAATGCTATTTATAAAAATAGAGTTAGGACTGGATTTATTATTAATTTACGTCATTTAGATGTCCAACCATTCTTAGATGATTCTCTAGTTCTTTTCAAGAATAAAATCAGTAAAATTCTCAAGGATTTTAGTACTTTAAAAGTGGACACAACTTTCTGGGGTGATTTCGTTAAAGTTTCGAATGACTGTGAAAATATAGAACGAAAATATTTCGGTACGCCGAATGCTATTATCGATATATCGACAGATTTATCAATGTGGTTCAAAGAAAATGTCTTAAACAAAATTTTACATTATTTAGAAGAGAAGAGCTTTAAAGGTAGTGGTTGGGCTCTCTCGAAAGTTGTCTTATTGGAAGTAGCTATTAATAAATTTGAAATGGGTACAGGTGGTTCATCTTACATTAATTTACCCCAGGAAATAGGTAAGAAAAAAGCTTGCGTTAACGTTGTGAACAACGATTATGCATGCTTTTTCTGGAGCGTAGTCAGTTATCTTTATCCAGCGGCTAGAAATTCATGTCGTACGTCATCATATCCTTTATACTCGGAAGTTTTGAGAACCGCAGGTTTAGAGTTACCTATGAAACTTACACAAATTACGAAATTTGAAAAAATGAACGATATTTCGGTTAATGTTTATGCTTTGGAATTAACCGAGAGTGAAAATAAATCTTTTTATTCAGTGATACCTATCAGGTTGAGTCAACAACAACAGCGACTTCCTAATCGTCACGTTAATTTACTAATAGTTCAAAATATATACTATCCTAAATTAAATGAATATGAGCCGGTCATAGAAGATCCTGAAGATAGCGACGACGATAACGAAATCAGATATCATTATTGCTGGATAAAAAATCTTTCTAGACTCGTTTCAGGTCAAATCTCCAAGTATAAAGTTAAAAAATACATTTGTGGAATTATTTTAGCGCTCAAAGTAAATTGAATGAACATGAAGCGTCATGTCGTGATTTGAACCATTCTAAAGTTACTTTTCCGAAATATGACTATGTAGAATTCAGAAATCACTCTTTTAAGCAAAAATGTCCCTTTGTAATTTATGCAGATTTCGAAGCTATTTTAGAAAAGTGTAATGAAAAAATTAGTGCCAAGACAACTAAATATCAAGAACACAAACCCTACAGTGTAGGATATTACCTAAAATGCTCCTATGACGATAATCTCTCACGTTACGCTAGTTTTCGTGGAGAAAATTGTCTAGATTGGTTCTCCGATGAAATCGATAAAATTGGTAAATTTATTTATTCAAAAATTAAGCACATTGAACCTATGACGGAGGTACCTGATGAAGTCACCACTCATTGTCATATTTGTGAAAAACCCTTCACAAATAAGGAGATAATTGTTAGAGATCACGATCATTTTTCCGGGGAATTTAGGGGGTGGGCTCATCAGAACTGTAATTTAAATTTTAAAAAACTTTTTATTGTCCCAATATGCGCACACAACCTCTCGAACTATGATGGTCACTACATCGTGAAGTCACTTCTTCAACGAGGACCAATCAACCCCCTAGCCCTCAATAAAGAACGATACATTTCATTCACCTATTATCACAAGGAAACTAAACTTAGATTCAAATTTATAGACTCATTCAGATTTATGGGAGCCAGCTTGGACGAACTAGTTTCAACCCTGATTCTAGGTAATTTCAATAATCTGAAAAAAGAATACCCCGATCTAGTCGATGAGGAATTTGAGCTTCTAACCCAAAAAGGTGTCTTTCCCTACGACTATATAACCGATTTCGATAAACTTAACGATCCAACACTTCCTACCATCGAAAAATTCTACAATAAACTCACCGATTCTCATATTAGCGAGAAAAGTTACCGTCATGCTCAAAACGTGTGGAAAACCTTTAATATTCAAACACTAGGGGAGTACAGTGACCTCTATATGAAAACCGATATAATGTTGCTCGCAGATGTAATGGAAAATTTTCGGGAAACGGCTACAAAAACCTATAATCTCGATCCAATTTGGTTCAATACTTTACCTTCATACACATGGTCCTGTATGCTTAAATATACGAAATGTCGCTTGGAACTTCTAAAAGACATAGATATGATTATTTTTATCGAGAGAGGTATACGTGGGGGTATTTCGTGTTGCATGAATAGATTTTCAGAAGCTAATAATCCTCGTATGAATGATTTTGATCCAAGTAAACCTACAAAATATAACTTTTATATCGATATGAATAATTTATATGGGTATACCATGGGACAATTTTTACCATATGGAGGGTTCGAATGGTGTGAAAATACCGATATAGATGTAACTAAAATACCTGACGATTCTCCCGAAGGTTATATACTAGAGGTAGACATCGATTATCCCCCGAAATTACACGATCTTCATAAAGATCTACCATTTTGCTGTGAACACCTCACCCCTCCAGGAGGAGGAGTACATAAAAAGCTATTGTGTACCCTGTTCAATGAGAGAAATTACGTGATTCACTATAGGAATCTCAAGCAGGCATTAAAAGCAGGTTTGGTTCTTGTAAAGGTTCACAAGGTGCTGAAATTCAAGCAGAGTCCATGGCTGAAACCCTATATAGATCTGAATACGGATCTAAGAACAAAAGCTACCACTACGTTTCAGAAAAATCAATTTAAACTTGCTAATAATGCCGTTTTTGGTAAAAAGATGGAGAACATTCGATTACACAGGGTAATTCGGTTAGTAAATAAATATGAGGGTCGTTACGGAGCTAGAAATCTCATTTCTTCCCTCCGATTTCATAATCGACTTGTTTTTGGAGAGGATATGATGGCAATCGAAATGAAAAAGTCCGAATTACTCTTCAATAAACCTCTGTATATAGGCATGACTATTTTAGATATTTCGAAAACTTTTATGTACGATTTTCATTATGATTTTATGTTGTCGAAAGCACCCCCAGGGGGTTGTAAAATCCAATATGTAGACACTGATGCTTTCATATATGAGCTAAATTGTGATCCGTACAAAATTATTAAAGAAAACTGTCATACTCATTTCGATACTTCAGACTATGCTCCAGACAACCCCTATCAAATTCCTTTGCTAAACAAAAAAGTCCCTGGTCTAATGAAAGATGAAGTGAACGGTAAAATAATTACTCATTTTGCAGGCCTGCGATCCAAAATGTGCAGTTACAAAGTTCAGGGGGGTAAAATAACGAAAAAATCTAAGGGTGTTAGATCGTATGTTGTTAGAAATAAGATAACTTTCGAGGATTATGTACGTTGTTTGCGAGAGAAGGACGAAAAAGTCATTAATCAAAATTCAATCAGATCCTACGCCCATACACTGTATTCCATAGAACAAAGTAAAATAGGGTTAAGTCCTCACAACGATAAACGTTATTTAATTCCATCGTCGTTCGATACTTTACCATGGGGTCACTATTCACTTTAATTATTTTTTTTTTGTTTTAGAGAGAGAGACTATGGATCATCAAGACCAAAGCATACCTCTAATTTCTCTTCAAGAATTTTCCATTCAAAAAATTATCGAAAATATCCAGTCTTTTTGTGACATACTTGAATTAGGTCTTCCAAAACTCATAACTTTAGAGTTATTAGAAAAATTCAGTTCAATTAAATGGAAATTCATTGTAAAAGAGAATGAGAAAGATTAAAGTAGGTTTTTTAGAAAACGTGGTAGGGATGATATCTATGTTCAAGAGTGGCATTATGTTTTCTACAACTATTACAGAATTAGGGCTTTTAATTTAATTATATGCGGAAACTGTTACAAAAAATTATTAATTTGGTTCAAACACTATAACTTTAGTACAAAATTCAAAATAATGAAGAGTCAGTATGATTTATTTATGCCGCCTGGAGATATATCCTTCTTATATCAAATAAAAGATTTTTGGTGTCAGGCGGAATACAATCATAAAGTTTTTAGGATATAC
>JARQZK010003896.1:27500-34991 GCA_030704885.1 Cynegetis impunctata
TTGAGTAGAGTATTGAAGCTTATATTTTGCCAGGTTATTTTTTCTAAGAATTTTTGTATAAGAAATACAAGAGACTGTTGATTTTTTTTTAAATTTTATATTAATCAAACGCTATGTATAATAGTGTTCGCAACAATCCTATGCTCGATTTCTTTAATAATTATCATGAGAAAGTTTTACACTGTTCAAATTCACACTTTTTTTTTTTTTTTGGGTACATAGTTAAATTAATATGATGAAATAAGCATGTACTTAACGTGTGAGGAATTGACCTTGTTCTAATTTATGTACTATTCTAATGAACAATAGGACATTTTATTATGAGATATTCAGCAAAATAATTAACTTTTGATCTATATGGATGAAGATAACATCAAATCTCTATCTTATATAAAGATCATGGAGAGGGAAAACGAAACATTATTAATTGAAAACCGTGAGTTTGAAAGAATTTATTAATCGTACTTGTAAGTAACAGTGTTCTTGTTTTAGATTCCCATTGAACAAGAAATCTACATAAATAATATTTACCTAGTTTTTAATAAGTTTAAATATTGCAGCCGGATTGGTTTTTCCGGTTTCCAATGTTCCCTTGGATACGATGGAATATTCTCCTGTTGTAATCTCCCCTAAAAAAGGTCTGTATTCTTCAGTCACTCTCTTCGGTAAAAAGACATTGTAACCACCCAAGTCTAGAAGTACTGACTCTCCGAACGCAGATGTAATTATTTTTGCCTCGTATATTCTGTAGGGCTCCTCGATAATCAGATCGGATAGCTTCTTCTTTGGTTTCCTCTCTAGGAAAAAAGCTTTGTTCAATTTTCCTAATAAATCCATCTCTAAAACAAATTAAAACAATATTGAAATAACGTTCTGAAGTATAACTCAAAAATAAAAACTTACTTTATTTTCACTAAGACAGGAAGACACACCCAAACGGTTAGATCGAAAGTTTAACGATGCTGGTTCAAATTAAGTTGAAGTTGGAATGAAATTAATAAGAAAAATTTCAACAATTATCAGAAGGAAGTTTTTAGTGGAGGAGGGATTTTGCACACGGCTAACGGTTAGAAAATGTTGAATAAGCATTAGAAATTTCTTTGTTGTTCTTAAAGGAGATCGTACACAGTCAACCTCGATCAAGATCGGTGATCCAGATTGATAATGTACGAGTTAGATTGACGGATCTGGTATCAAAATGATGAAATCCTGATCGGGATCGAGATTGACTATGTATGGACCCCATTAGAAATAACTTGATTCATAAAACGCTGATGCTGAAATTCTTCAGTAAAACGAAATAACGACCTTGTATCTAATTAATTCATTTACTTACGGAACGGAGAATTTGCTGACACCGGCTTCAATTCTACGAAGACGGTCTCCTATATTATTTATATATTGATTATATTTAATATATCAAAATGGAGATGAATTTTTAAGAAAATAACTATTTTTTAAATAACTATGTATGTTGACCTTGTATCTAATTAATTCATTTACTTACGGAGATTTCCACCGAATAAAATTTCAAAAATTGTGTTATATAATGGTTATAACGTATTCTTTTATGAATAATTTAATTCTGAACCTATATATATATATATATATATATATGACAGAAAAAATTACAGGGTGAAATATCAAAGATTTTTCAATTGATACTTATCAGAAAAACTACAAATTTCAATGCTGGGATATATAATATCATTTTATTATATAAATATATATATATATATATATATATATATATATATATATATATATATATATATATATATATATATATAAATATATATGTATATATATATATAAAGACATAAATTCTCATGTTTGATTTATTCAATATTTACAAATGATACAGACTATTTGAAAATAACTATTTTTTAAATAACTATGTATGTAATTTGATATCTAAATCAACGAAGACGGCCTCCTATATACCAAAAAATTTCATTTCCTCGGCGGACCTATATATCATATAATTTCAATCTACTGAACACACATGAAGACTCCTGGGGGTCCCAGTACCCCCATGAAGAATCCCTGAGGGTCTCATGAAAAATTTCAGTTCTCTGTTCTCTATATATATATATATATATATATATATATATATATATATATATATATATATATATATATATATATATATATATATATATATATATATATATATATATATATATATATATATATATATATATATATATATATATATATATATATATATATATATATATATATATATATTTATATATATATATATATAGAAATTTTACTATAGGTGAAATTCCACATGAAGAGTCCTGGGAGACCCAGTGCCCCATGAGGAATCCTGTGGGGCCCCATACAAATTTCAGCCTCCATGAAGACTCCCGAGGGCCTCATTCCTATATATCATATAATTTCAATCTCCTGAACCCATATGAAGACTCCTGGAGTCTTCGTGCCCCCATGAAGAATCCCTGAGGGTCTCATAAAAAATTTCAGTTCTCTGAAACCCCATATACGAATAACAGACAGTATGGCGTATGATAGATCTATGGTCTAAGATATCTATGATTCAAGATTAACGGAATCCTCTGCGCAAGTTAGTTATATCACTCGCTTAATCCTAATTATAACTATGGTTTGACGAACGACCGGTCTGAGTACTAGACTCTGGTGCAGTAATTCTGCGGTTCGAATCCCAACACAGCTTTTTTCATTTATTAATATTTCAGCTAGGGCTAGGATCGATGAGAAGGAGTGAGAGGACCCCCATGAGAGAGAGATAGTCAGGGCCCCCCCAGGCCAGGATCGAGGAGAAGGAGCCCTCATCTTATATGACAGAGGGCCCCGAGGCCCCATGACGTCATAGCATCGATCTTGAATATCGATTTGACGTAGATGGAAAGGTCCCCCCACCTCGATGGCCGCCATTCTGAGTTAGAATCCCTGTAGTATTAACTACTGATCTAAGTCGTTTTTCTTTGCATTTGAAGGTAACGAATTAATGTCGTCTTCTAAGATATTAATTTCGCTGGAGACAATTGACTCGTCTATATTATCCGCTTCCGTTTGTTCATTCTTACAATCTCGAGATGTTGATTCATTATTGTTTATCTTTACACGGGATAAATTAACTGCGTCGTAAAATCCTTCTTGTTGGAATTTAATCTCATAATCAAAATAATCCTCGGTATTTAATTGATTTGTTACTTTTTGTGGAATCTGTGGATTTGTATAAATTCTTATTTGTATATTGCAATTCGAGAATACGTATTTAATCATTTCATGAATTTGATTCCAATCTAATTTATCCTGTCGATATTTTCGGAAATGCAATATGTTTATCTCTGTTTTGTAAGCATAATAGCTTTAAAGACAAAAATGTAGAAAATACATTTTCGTATGTTGGTTTATCAAAGAAATTATTTTTAGTTATGAGGTAGTGAAGCATTCTGTCTTGGTTACGTATACATGCAACTTGGCCAACATTTTTATTTTGTGTAAGTAATTCTGTAACATTATTATATTTAATTTTGAACTGAAGGGCGATGCCTTTATTTATATGGAAATCTTTACTTACACAGTGACAGAGAGAAAAATTTGTTGGTGCATTAAATAAATTATCACTCTCTTTTGTTATGTTATCGCTATTTATTCGTTTATGCTGAAATTGACTAAGAAATTTTTCATATGATAATTGACTCTGTTCATGTTCATTATTTTCAGGATGTTTTTCCGAATATTTATAAATTTTGGACTGAATTGGAGCTTACTGTTTCACTTCAATACTATGTTTACTTCCTATTTTATAACAATAAGGGTACTTGTATACTCTAACATTGTCCAAAAGCTCTTGGGATAATTTTGTTCGTTTTCTGGTAATAATATTCTTATCCAAATAGAAGAATGGGTACGCAACAAGGGGTTTTATTAAGTTTGTTGTAATGGGTCTATTCGTGGTATTTATTATTTCTACTTTTGCGAAACCTATTTTTGCTACTGTTAAAATTTCGGGTACATGTAATTTTCCTACTTCTTGCTCATCTATTAATATTTCACCATTAGGAATTGTTACTGGAATATTCCTAATTAATTTTTCATAAGGTCTTATAGTGAACTCGACCTTTTATCTTCGGATATTCTTAATTTGATAGGTATGGCAACATTGTCATTAAATAGCACGCCATTGGAAAAGTCTATATTTAGATTCATATTCATAATCCTAAGATTCCTTCAAAGAATTCATGGAAGTCAGATGAGATAAATTTAATATGATAATTACTGCTGAACTCTGCAAACGCAGGAATTTTCGCTTGATATTCGATTGTTCTCCTTGCGAATGCTGATGTAATATCTACATTACTAAGGTATATAGATTAGGGATAATAATTTTCTGCAAATCTAGGTCGAAAAAATGACCTACTAGTGCCTGTATCAATAAGTAATTTCATTTTTGGATTTTGAATTTCTATATGAGGCAAAGCGTTATTTGAATTTATTTCTATACTGTCTGAATTTCCGAGGCTTGTTCGCGAACATTTTTGATTTTCATTAATTTGATTTTGATATACCGAGTGTTTTAAAATATCGGTTTCATTAACTTGATTTGAATCGTATACGGGGTTTAAAATTAAATCTCGCTCTTCTTGATCATAATCATTCATATAAAGTTCTTACGAAATAAAATTTTCATGTTGGTTATAATTAGCAAAATGATTGTTTCCGTATGGAACATTGGTTTGATTATTTTATCTATATGGCTGTTGATAATTCCATCCGTTATTTAAATTACCATATAATCTTTCAAAATTATTACATTCATCAATGTAGGCAATTGCATCCTCGAGAGACTCTGGTTTCTTAAGGTGCATGTTATTTCTCAAGACACCAGTGGATCCTGCAATAAATGTGTTTAAGGCTATTTTATCGCAATACGTAATCTGAAAAATTTTTTCGTCTCGTTGTAGGGTGGTGTCGTTTTCTATTCGTTGGATTACATGACTTCGTAATACTTAAAGGCGTGTTCCAAAATCATGCATTGTCTCATTTTTAAATGGTCGTGTTCTTGTTAATTCTTGTATCATACAGTTCAAATCGCGTCTGTCTGAGTAGTTAACAGTAAGCGGATTCTAATCCACAATGGCGGCCATCGAGGTGGGGGGACCTTTCCGTCTACGTCAAATCGATATTCAAGATGGATGCTATGAAGTCATGGGGCCTGGGGGCCCTCTGTCATCTAATATAGGGGCTCCTTCTCCTCGATCCTGGCCTGCGGGCCCTGGCTTGGGGCTCTGGACTGAGGGGCCCTGACTCTCTCTTACACCTACTCCTTCTCATTGATCCTACCCGAGGGGCCCTAGCTGAAATATTAACAAATGAAAAAAGCTGTGTCGGTGTCTGGGATTCGAACCGCAGAATTACTGCACCAGAGTCTAGTACTCAGACCGGTCATCCGTCAACCCATTGTTATAATTAGGATTAAGCGAGTGATATAACTAACTTGCGCAGAGATTCCGTTAATCTTGAATCATAGATATCTCAGATCTGTCATACGTCATCCGATTATTCGTAACTGTCAAATGTCATCTTGAATCATAGATATCTCGGAGCATAGAACTGTAATACGTTAAACATTTAAATTTTGAATACAATTCCAACGCCCTCCCCTCTGTTGGTGCGATTGTGAATGATGAGAATACAGTGATCTGTCATACACGATCCACCATCTGTTGACCAGGTTCTGAATGACGATTATACAGTGATCTGTAAGATCGTTAGTTTTTTTTTATGATAGGGACCCAGAGAACTGAAATTTTTTATGAGGGATTTTTCATGGGGGCACCGAGCCCCGCGGAGTCTTCATGTGGGCCCCCAGGAGTCTTCATGTAGGTTCAGGAGATTGAAGTTATATGATATATATATAGGAATGGGGGGCCCTCGGGTGTCTTCAGGGGGTCACAGGAGGTCCCTCATGGAGCCACCGGTCCCCCAGGAGTCTTCATGTGTGTTCAGTAGATTATATGATATATAGGACCGTGGGAGAACAGAAATTCTTTTGGTATATAGGAGACCATCTTCGTAGATTTGGATATCAAATTACATACATACAAAATAGTTATTTTCTTAAAAATTCATTTCCATTTTGATATATAAAATATAATCGCGTTCGAACGAAAACGGAATGAGTCAATATCAGCTGAGAGAGACGAACGTAGAATTGAAGTCGGCAGAAATATGTCATCAGCGAATTCCTACGTTCCGTACGTAAATGAATTAATTAGATATAGGTCATTATTTCGTTCGACTGAAGAATCTCATCGTAAGCGTTTTCTGAATCATGTAAGGGGGTCCATACATAGTCAATCTCGATCGCGTTCAGATTTCAAAATATTTTGAGACCAGATCTGTCAATCTAAATCGTACACTATCAATCTGAATCACCGATCTCGATCGAGATTGACTGTGTACGATCTCCTTTAAGAACAACAAAGGAATTTCTACATGCTTATTCAACATTTTCTAACCGTTAGCCGTGTGCAAAATCCCTCCTCCACTAAAAACTTCCTTCAGATAATTGTTGAAATTTTTCTTATTAATTTCATTCCAACTTCAACTTCATTTGAAGAAGCATCGTTAGACTTTCGATCTAACCGTTTGAATGTGTCTTCCTGTCTTTCCAACATCAACTTCATTTGAAGCAGCATCGTTGAACTTTCGATCTAACCGTTTAGGTGTTTATTCCTGTCTTAGTGAAAATAAAGTAAGTTTTTATTTTTGAGTTATACTTCAGAACGTTATTTAATATTTTTTATATTTGTTTTAGAGATGCATTTATTAGGAAAATTGAACAAAGTTTCTTTCCTAGAGAGGAAGCCAAAGAAGAAGCTATCCGATCTGATTATCGAGGAGCCCTACAGAATATACGAGGCAAAAATAATTACGTCTCAGTTCGGAGATTCAGTACTTCTAGACTTGGGTGAATACAATGTCTTTTTACCGAAGAGAGTGACTGAAGAATACAGACCTTATATAGGGGAGATTACAACAGGAGAATATTCCATCGTATCCAAGGGAACACTGGAAACCGGAAAAACCGATCCAGCTACAATATTTAAACTTATTAAAAACTAGGTAAATATTATTTATATAGATTTCTTGTTCAATGGAATCTAAAACAAGAACACTGTTACAAGTACGATTAATAAATTTTTTCAAACTCATGGTTTTCAATTAATAATGTTTCCTTTTCCCTCTCAATGATTCTTATATAAGATCGAGATTTAATGTTATCTTCATCCATATGGACTAAAAATTAATTATTCTGCTGAATATCTCATAATAAAATATCTTATTGTTCATTAGAATAGTACATAAATTAGAACAAGGTCAATTACTCACACGTTATGTACATGCTTATTTCATCATATTAATTTAACTATGTACCTGAAAAAATAGTGTGAATTTGAACAGTGTAAAAACTTTCTCATGATAATTATTAAA